>SJYV01026359.1:927470-992069 GCA_006410875.1 Neotragus pygmaeus
GGAACCATGGGATCCTGAAAAGTCAAAGAACCACACTTACCCTTACAATGATCCGTTCAGAAATGTGGGCAGACAACAGGTAGAACTGGCCTTGGTTAGCAGCATACAGTCCAACCACCAACATGAAGTATCTAGTTCAGAAACAACAGACCAATGCCAGCACATCAGGAAACAAGAGACATAGTGTGTGCCATCAAATTGATTAATTAACAGAGAATTTACCCAGGTGGGTTTACATATTCAAAGATTTTCTCTTCCACTCTAAGTTGCCCCTCTTGTGAAACCACAGAGGAGTGGGTTCACTCACTGTTGTTCTGGGTCTGCCTTTCACTCAGCTTGAGGGATGAGTGTGCTGTTTTGCACACCCACAATAGCCATCGCTGGGCAGTCGGGCTTGGGGTATCAGTACTGGCCTAGTGCAGGCCTTACCCTGCTGCATTCCGGGGCCCTCAGCACAGCACTGCTCACACACACTGCTAAGTGCTAAGTCGCTTCAGTCATGTCTGACTCTGTGTGACCCCACAGACGGCAGCCCACCAGGCTCCCCCGTCNTGGGATTCTCCAGGCAAGAACACTGGAGTGGGTTGCCATTTCCTTCTCCAATGGATGAAAGTGAAAAGTGAAAGTGAAGTCACTCAGTCGTGTCTGACTCTTAGTGACCCCATGGACTGCAGCCTACCAGGCTTCTCCTTCCATGAGGTTTTCCAGGCAAGAGTACTGGAGTGGGGTGCCATTGGTATATTTAATACAAAATATACCAGATAATTGAAGAATTCTAAAAGTATCCATCATCATTTCATATTGATTGACATATCTGGTTTATCTTTAAAAAGAGAAGATATAATGAATAGCAACAATCATGTTTTACTTATTCACACTGGAAACCAGAATTGGCAACATATACGTTTCCTTTTAAATGGCAAAAAATGCAATCAAAAGAGACAAAATTTTTATTTACCAGGACATTCTTAGGGCAATTCTCATGAGGATTTATTATAATTGCATGCGTAAAAACCAAAGAGACCTTCATTTCATGAAAACTGAGATTTCCTCCGTGTGAAATAGCTTCTGACTGCCAGTGTGGACCCAGTCACTGCGGTCTCCAAGCCACGCCACCTGAATGTAAAAGCCTGAGCCACACAGGCGTGGCTGACAGGTCACACCACCATCACATGTTAAACATACTAGGGCAAAGCATTCTTAGGATGTTCATATGATGTATAATTTTAAAAACAGATAACCATTTTAAAAAGTCTTCTGCTACTGCTCAAGGTGTTTCTGCTGGTTTCCCAGATAAAGACTCCTATGACCACTGAAACGTTGTTTTCCTCTTATCCCTGCTCAAACACTGTCAACAGCTCCCCATTACCTATACGATTCAGTTCAGTCTCAGCTGACAGCCCTTTTCTGAATTTATATCCCAGGCTGCAACTGTCTACCCTAGGAAAATTAGGTTATGACTGTCTCCACAAAATGCTGTACCATTTTCATTGTACCTGTGTTTCAGCTGGAAGTTTATTTGAAACTCATGGATCCTTCCAGCTTAGCTCAGGGTCCACCTGACTGCAGAGCCTTTTCTGACCATTCATTTTGAAACTCTCGCAAGTTCAAAAACAGCGTTTATCATTGGTAACCAAACCAAAATCAGCAAAGGACTGGCTCTGTTATCATGGCTGAAGTTAATCAAGAGGCACGCGCTTTCTGGAAAGCCAATGGATGCTATAAACCAAGACACTTAAAAAACGTTCCTGCTTCAGATCCAGTAATTTCAAGTAACTCAACCCAATTCCTTCTGGAAATTGCTATAGGTTAAATTCTTGTGTCCCCAACTCCAAAATTCACCTGTTGAAACATAATCCCCAAAATGATGGAAGGGGGGGCATTTGGGAGGTGATTAGTTATGAAGGAGAGAACATAGGTGATTAATGCCCTTATAAAAGAGATACCAGAAGGCTCTGCCATGAGAGGACATAGTGAAAAGACTGCCATCTATGAACCAGGAAGTGCATTCTTGTCAGACACTGACTCTTCCAGAACATTGAACTTGGACTCCCCAGCTTCTAGAACTGTGAGAAATAAATTTCTATCGCTTATAAGCCACCCAGTCTATGGCAATTTGTTACAGCGGCCCAAATGAATTAAGACAGAAATTTATTTTTTTTTAATGATCAGAAATAAAACTAGATATATGTAATATTAAGAACTGAAAACAATCTTTAGGTCCATCAGCAGGATAAATTATAATACCTACAACCAATGACATATTAATGCCATCATTTAAAAGTGTGTTAAAAATGTTTAATGTTATATGAAGATTGTTCTTTTTATAAACAGAAAATATAACATTATATATGCAATAACATCTCAACTTTATAAAAAATGCAAAGAAAAACATCTGAAAGGAAGTACATCAAAATGTTCTTAGGGATGCCTCTGAACTGTAGAGTCCAGGATTAAGATTTCTCTGCTTCTACACACTCTTTTCCTATTTTGCACATTTAAAGCATTGCTTTATTTTTCTTACACAAGTTTATTTTCTTAAATCTCTCTTCACTTTTGGTTGCGCTGGGTTTCACGGGCTTTCTCTAGTTGTGGTGAGCAGGGGCTGCTCTCCAGCTGTAGTGCGTGGGCTCCTCATCACAGTGGCTTCTCTTGTTGAGGAGTGCGTCAGCTGTTGTGACACGCGGGCTTAATTGCCCTGTAGCATGTGGAATTTTCCTGGGCCAGGGATCGAACCTGTGTCCCCCTCCATTGGCAGGTGGGTTCTTATCCACTGTACCACCCGGTAAGTCCAACCATCACTCTTTTCTAAAAAAATCCTTTTATAATGGGCTTGAAGTAAAGTGAAATGAAAGTCGCTCAGTCGTGTCCAGCTCATTTGCAATTCCACGGACTGTAGCCCACCAGGCTCTTCTGTCCTTGGGACTTCCCAGGCGAGAATACTGGAGTTGTTTGTCATCCCTTTTCCAGGGGATCTTCCCAATCCAAGGTCAAACCTGGTCTCCCGCATTGCTGGTGGATTCTTTACCACCTGAGCCATCAGGAAAGCCTTAAAACAAACCAGTAAAATCATGTAAGAGGTTTCAAGTGGCAGCATAACATTGTAGAGAGTGTAAGAACCACCTACATGAAATTGCTGACATCTGACCATTGTGGCCACCAAAAATGCTAATTTTGTGTGGTTCAAGCCCATATTGTGACTGGCAGTCAGAAGAGAGGGTGAGAAGCACCATAATGGCTGCCCCATACAGGGGAACAGCCCCATGTCAGGAATCTGGTTGGACACCAGAAACCCTCAGTTAGATCACAAGCTTGCTGATGGAAGGGCAGTCTTAGGTCTCCCCACCCTTGCTTAGCACAGGGCGTGGCCTACAAGAAGCACACAATTCTGTTACCTCATTACCCACCCCAGAGAAGGCAATGGCAGCCCACTCCAGCACTCTTGCCTGGAAAATCCCATGGACAGGGGAGCCTGGTAGGCTGCAGTCCATGGGGTCACTAAGAGTCGGACACGACTGAGCGACTTCACTTTCACTTTTCACTTTCATGCACTGGAGAAGGAAATGGCAACCCACTCCAGTGTTCTTGCCTGGAGAATCCCAGGGACGGGGGAGCCGGGTGGGCTCCCGTCTATGGGATCGCACAGAGTCGGACACAACTGAAGCGACTTAGCAGCAGCAGCAGCAGCATTACCCACCCAAAGCCAGCTCTCCAGGAAGTGGGACTCTTCTGTGACCACACTGTCCTTGCTCTTCTTGGGCAAGAGTCCAGCTTAAGTGTTGGTTACAGGAGGCCGTTTTCTATTTCCTCTCTCCTTTGCCATTCTGGAAGCTTTAACCCAAGCCACGGACTGCTGCTTCTCAGTTTACTCCTTTTTATAAGTACAGTGGATGTCCTCATTTGGGACCTTCTTCACCTTTGCTTAGAAGACCGTGGAAGCGTCTTATTTACCCTCCTTGCATCTACTTTGTTCTGTTCATTCATTCAGTGAGCCCTTAGCAAGCACACACTGGGTGACCTGCATCAGCTCTCCGCTAGCACCCTGGGCAGGTCCCTTTGTGCAAATTAGAAGGTGCTCCCTGGAGCCTGCCAGCAGGTGGAAGGGCCGAGAGGTGCCTCTTGCTCCCGAGGCGGCAGCTTTGATGCATAGCGATGAGCTGAAACTCAGCCCCACATGTGGCCTCAGTTTGGTAGGCGCCTTGATCAGGGCACACCCTGCACAACCGCATGGGGCAGTCCTGACCCACACTGTGCTGGGCACTTCAGGGAGGTGGCACAGAAGATGCAGGTCGAGTCCAGCAGGTCCAGGGACACCCAGAAGATGGCCCACAAGCAGCTCTGGCAGACTACAGGCCTGTACAGAATGAAGCTTCAGGGAGCGAGGTCACAGGTGGTTAAGACTGTCTGGAATAATGAGGAGGAGAGAGGTGTAGGGGGCACGGTTCAGGCTTCGGGTTATGTCGCAGACTCTGAGGTTCCGGTGGGGGCTGTCGCTCGGCAGGTGTGGCAGGAACCTGTCGTGGCTTCCCCAGGCCTCCCTCCTCCTGTCCTCCTGGCGTGTTCTCTCCTTCCCCCACCTCAGGCTGTTTCAAAATCTGTTCCCGACTTCAGTTGTGCTCAGCACTGACTACTGCGTATGAACACAATTGCGATGGGTGCAAGATCCAACTTATTTTATCTTACATATTTGAAACTGGGGCCTCTTGATAGTCAACATGTAAATGTATTCAAACAGTATGCAAAACAAGGGCATAAGATGAGTGGAAAAAAATCTGGTGGCCTTATGGTGAGTTCTCTCTACAGAGGGACCTTATTTCAGATAAGACATCCCTTGGTAGGTTCAGGGGCTCTTCTGGCTGGAGGGGGTTCCCTCCTGGCCTTGCTTTGGTCTTCTCCCTTTTCCTCTTCCAGCAGATACCATTTATTAACCATGTATATCACAGGAGGCATAAGCTAGGCCCCCAGTGCTGCTGGGGTTATCCACCTAGGATTCAACATAACCATCACCTGGGGAGCTTGTAAAATTTGTCAAATCCTGGGCCCCACCCAGTGCGATCAAATCAAGCTGCTAAGTCACTTCAGTCGTGTCTGACTCTGTATGACCCCATAGACGGCAGCCCACCAGGCTTCCCCGTCCCTGGGATTCTCCAGGCAAGAACACTGGAGTGGGCTGCCATTTCCTTCTCCAATGCATGGAAGTGAAAAGTGAAAGGGAAGTCGCTCAGCCATGTCTGACTCTTAGTGACCCCATGGACTGCAGCACACCAGGGTCCTCCGTCCATGGGATTTCCCAGACAAGAATACTAGAGTGGGTTGCCATTTCCTTCTCCAGGGGATCTTCCCAAGCCAGGCATCCAACCCGTGTCTCTCTCCTGCACTGGCAGGCGGATTCTTTACCACTGAGCCACCTGGGAAGCCCACATACACAAGTAGATGCTGTGAAAGTAATAAAGTCATCACTGAAAATGCAGCAAACTTGAAAAAAAAAAAACTCATGTTTAAAGAAAAGTCTTCCTGATTAAAAAAAAAAAATGATAGTATTTGAAATAGCAGCAATTATCAACTAATGTCCATTTGAGGCTCTGCAGCTTGGTATGTGACTTCTCACCCAAGTTAGTGGTTTCTTTACTTAGCTGACTGCTAGCACAGAGGTCTGTACTTTGGCTGTACATTACAAACCAGGGAACTTAGAAAAAGAGAAAACCCTAGGCCACACTCCAACCCAATTAAATCAGAGCCTTGTGGTGAAATCCCAGGCATCAGTTTTTTTTAAAGCTTCCAGGGAGATTTCAAGGTGCAGCCAAGATGAGAACCTCTGTATCACAGTTTCAGAGTACCACCAAAGCGTCTTATTGATCCTAGAAAGAATCGGGGGTCACTGGACTTTGAAAGTGGCCAGCATGCAATCCTACCCGCCCTTAAGCTTCTGCCCAGACTCCACTCCTCTCTTCTGGCCCAGGTAGCTGAGGGTCTGGAGGGCCTGGATGGGGGCTCCACCAAACTTACAGCAAACGCAGATAGAGAAGCAGCTCGCCGGAGCCCAGGCAAACATCCAGATCTGGGGCTTGGTTGACTGGGCAGCGTGGGACGGCGGGTGGAGGCCGGGGCTGAGCTCTCTTCACAAGCAGCAGAGCTCTCTGAAGCCAAGGCCAGGTGGAACATGCTGATCAGAATCCGGGACCCTAACCGAGGACTCCACATCTTAGCCTTGACCCTGACACCTGGCTCGGAGATGCTCTTGCCTCACCCGTGGATGACCCTCAGCCAGCAGCGTAGGCTGGAGGGCTCAGATGGAAGCAGGGAAGGCCAAGGGACTTCCAAGTTGTCCTCCTTGTTACACACACACTGTCACTTCACAAACAAAAATGTACTGATCCTGTAAGTTCCAGGCCTAATACTTTTTTTGGATTATCTCAATGGCAGTCCAGACCTAACCATGTGCAGAAAAGAACTTGATTCAGGACTTTTCATAATGTCACTCAAATTCAAAGCTGAGTTAAAGAGCAACTGGGACTACAATAATGATTTAGGCAGCACAATTAATTCTGCATTATTTTAATAGATAATACCATGACAGTTAGCGTTATGTGTCAACTTGACCAGGCTACAGGGTGCCCAGACGTTTAGTGGAGCGTCTTTCTGGCTGTCTTGCAGATGTACGTGAATGAGATTAACACGTGGGTTAGGAGACTGAGTAGAGCCTTCCCTAGTATGGGTGGGCCTCATCCAACAGTTGAAGGTACTGAATAAGCCAGTGGTGCGTACACGCCAAATCGACTTACTCCCCCAATTAAAAGAAACTCCTCCTGCCCAAAAGCTTCCAGCTGGGACATGAGGTCTTTTTTTTCCCCTGATACTTCAGACTTGAACTGAAACATCGGTTCTTCTCAAGTTTGCCAGCTTCAGACGGGAACTTACACCAAAGTCTCTCCTGGGTCCCCAGCTTTCTGACTGCCCCTCTTGGGACTTGTCAGCCTCCATAATCATGTCCATAATCATGCCGGCCTCCACAATCTTACTGGCGTTATAATACATCTCTTATATATTACACACTCTCACACACGGATGTACCCTATTGGTTCTGCCTCTCTGGAGAATCCTGACGAAGACACTTACACATTACTAACTAGAGAGTTAACACATATTGGTGTTAACCAGGTGCTTTCCACACACCTCCACACTGCACCTCCCTGTCCTGACCCAACACAGCTGTGTGTGTAGCTCTCAGACCCCTGCCCGGCCAGCACAGGGAGACTGGACTGGACTCTCGAGCAAAGTGAAGGGACAAATGAACTCAGGGCTGGATGGGTGGTCGGCTGGCAAGGTTTTAAGGCGAGAGGGCCACATATTTCCATCAGCTGCTGTCCTCAAAGGGCTTAAAGGGGTGGAAGTGTTCACCATCATGCTCTTCACAGACTTCCCTGGATTGTCTTCCCAAAGGGCTGTATTAATTTATTCTCCCACCAGCAGAGCACGTGGGTGCTGAGCTCACCACGCACTCATGCACAGCCTGGCACTCCTTACCCCAGGCCTTTGGACATTCCAGTGGAAGAGGCATGATGGAGTGAGTGAAGGTGGTCATGAAAGGGGCTGGAGATCTGAAGCCCCGATTAAAGTTTTACAGCAGCCTTATCTGAGCAACGATGAAACAATCTATTTGGTGTTGTTCAGTCACTAAGTCGGGCTTCTCAGGTGGTGCTAGTGGTAAAGAACCTGTCTGCCAATGCAGGAGACGTAACAGGCATGGGTTTGATCCCTGCGTGGGGAAGATCCCCTGGAGGAGGGCATGGCAACGCACCCCAGTATTGTTGCATGAAGAATCCCATGGACAGAGGAGCGTGGAGGGCTATCAGCCACAGGGTCGCAAAGAGTTGGACACAACTGAAGCGAGTTAGCACACATGCACAGTTATGAAGTCGTGTCTGACTCTTCTCAACCCCATGGATTGCAGCACGCCAGACGCCTCTCTCCTCCACTGTCTCCTGGAGTTTGCTCAGATACATGTCCATGGAGTCAGTGATGCTATCTAACAATCTCTTGATCACGTTAAATCTTCAAGGTTTAGTATTCGGGAAAGATCAGTATTTCCCACCTTGAACTGATCTGTATCCCGTTGTTTTACACCTCTGCTGGTCAAATGTTACTTTTTTATTGTGGTAAAACAAACATAACATACAATTTACCATTTTCACCATTTTTAAGCCTACAAGTCAATGGCATTAAGTACATTCCCATTGTTGTGTAACCATCACCATCATCTATCTCTGGAACTTCTCATCTTCCCAAACTGAGACTTATGTGTCCATGAAACAACAACCCACCCATTCTCTCTGCCCCCAGCCCTTGGAAACCACTATTACTTTCTGTCTCTATGAATCTGACTATTCTAGGTGCGTAATGTAAAGTGAAATCACACAGAATGTGTCCTTTTGAGTCTGGCTTATTTCTATTAGCATAATGGCCACAACGTTCACCCCTGTTGTGGCATACGTGAGAATTTCCTTCCTTTTTCAGGTTAAATAATACTCCATCACATGTACATATCAGATTTTGTTTATCCATTCATCCACTGATGGACATGGGTTATCTCCACCTTTTGGCAATTGTGAATAATGCTGCTAGGAACAAATATCTCTTCAAGGTCCTGCTCTCAATTCTTTTGGGTTTATCTCAGAAGTGGAACTGCTGGATCATGTGGTAATTCATCTTTTTCCCCCTTAGGCTACACCGCACGACGTGCCAGATCTTAGTTCTCTGACCAGGAATCGAACCCCTGCAGTGCAATGCAGAGTCTTCACTGCTGGGAGACCTTAAGCACCAGGAAGTCCCTCATATGGTAACTCTCTGTTTAGCTTTTTGAGGAAAAACCATATTGCCTTCCATATTGGCTATATTACTCTACATTTCCACTCAAACATTATTTTAAAATATTTTATGCTGCATTCAAGTCTGGTTATCCCTAAAAGGGTGTTTTTGAACCAAAAAGCAAAAAATAGTAATAATCTTTCGTGTGCCTTTGCCCTTTAGGAACTATCTTCACAACTGCCAAGAAATTTTAGTAAATTCCCAATTGTTCATAAACATAAAAATAATACAACAAATAACGCATCCCTTTGAAATAATACATCAGTACATTTCTATTTAGAACAGCACACAGAAATCAGACGGCCCTTTAAGTTCTTTCCAAAAGATAATGACTCTAAGAGCTGATAAGGTTGAAAATAAAAATTTCTCACAGGAAAGTATGCACAAATCCTGATTCTTAGAGGATTCCTCTATTTGGGGCGCGTATCTCCAGTCTTTTGAGGGGGATAGAGGAGCATACCTACACTGACTAATCTATATACTGGGAATAAAACACTGGGAAAAATTGAGTTCTCTCTTATAAAACCTGTGGTCTGACCTTGTATGACAATTCTGACGCCCATGGAAGAACATGTGGGACTACAGTGAAGACAAGAGCCCATTCCTCCATCTTCTGCAACCCACCCCACAAGTGACAGTCAAATTCAGCTACAAACTGCAGCTGTGCCTGTGACTATTAATAACCAGGTGTCTCCACCAGCATCTGTAGTAACTGCGGCCCACGCATGTTCTCACTTTGCCAGGTCCCCAACTGCCCAGAGAGATTCCTTCCCTATTTTGAAGAACGATGTTTCAGTTACTATGGCAACAGGGCAAGGAGAAGTGGGAAGCTTTGCATGGGCACCAGAGCAAAAGAACAGTTATCAGTCCCCCCCACCAGCAGAACAGGGCCATTCGTGAGATTAGCATGGGGTGCAAATACACACGAGCGTGCGGCCCGCTTCACAAACACCAAGACACTTTCAGGGCCAACTCTCTCACAAAGCAATTATATCACACCTTAATCGAGTGCTCCATTTTATACTGAAAGGAAGAGATAGTCTTTTGTGTCCAAAGCAGATACACACACACACAGGATTGCTGTTTGAGGCCGCTGTGGGTTCACTTCTAAGAGAGGAGTCAGGGCGCAGGGTCAGGGAGACCCATGGGCTGTGGCTCAGTCTTTNGAAGGGGATGACAGAGGATGAGATGGCTGGATGGCATCACGGACTCGATGGACATGAGTCTGAGTGAATTCCAAGAGATGGTGATGAACAGGGAGGCCCGGCATGCTGGGATTCATGGGGTCACAAAGAGTCAGACACGACTGAGCAACTGAACTGAACTGATGAACCAACTGCATATGGGAACATACCAGCCTCCAAAAGAATAAACTAATTACACTCAGCAAAAGAAGTCCAAGATTTATACACTAAAAACTTTGAAGCTGTAGTTTGAAGTGATGTTCTGCCAGATTCTGAATGGGCAGCTTCTATTTCCTATGTCTTGAAGTATTTATTCTTAGACCCCATTCACCACGCTGTGAGGAGGCACAAGTGGTCCCACAGAGAGGTCTACATGGAGAAGAGCCCGAGGCCTCNGCTGTAGTTTGAAGTGATGTTCTGCCAGATTCTGAATGGGCAGCTTCTATTTCCTATGTCTTGAAGTATTTATTCTTAGACCCCATTCACCACGCTGTGAGGAGGCACAAGTGGTCCCACAGAGAGGTCTACATGGAGAAGAGCCCAAGGCCTCCCAGCTACAGCCCTCTTTGAGCTCCTGGCTGATGGCCAGTAGACTTACTGACACTCAAGTGAGCCATCTTGGAAAGTGGATCCAGCTAATGACTCCTGGGTAGAACCACGCCCTGACCAAGCAGCAGGTTTTTGATCCAAACCAATGAGTGTTCTTATTTTCAGTTGCTAAGTTTCGGGATAGATGGTTACGTAGCAAGAGACAACAGGAATACTTACTAAATAGATGTTGGCTGAATGAGATGAAACTGAATAAAAGACTTACCTTAATCCCAAAAGGTTTCAAGTAAAACATTTCTATTGGCTTTAGACCCATTTGGGTTTTGACAAATTTTGGACTTCCCCAAACTTGAATATGGATGGTGATCTGAAAATGGTTCTTCTTTTGGCAAACAAAAGCTTCATCTGCTGGCGAAAAATTAAATCCTTTGTCTGTGACGACTCGATAGCCTACATCGGGTCTATGAAAAGTGGAAGCAAGAAACCAGTCTTACAAAGATTTTCTACACCTTTTCTTTCACGAACAATATTAATTATACAAACATTTTGGGAAAATACATTTTGGAAAGTATCTTTTGCTCTATCTGAAAAATGTGAAAGTGTTAGTCACTCAGTTGTGTCCGACTGTTTGCAATCCCATGGACTGAAGCCCGCCAGGCTCTTCTGTCCATGGAATTCTCCAGGGAAGAATACTAGAGTGGGTTGCCACTCCCTTCTCCAGGGGATCAAACTCGGGTCTCTGCATTGCAGGCAGACTCTGCCAACTGAGCCACCAGGGAAGCCCTCTTGCTATATTTAATCAATCAGTTTTGTTCATTTTCACCAAGGAAATGAAAATGGTATTTCAGAACACAGCGGGCTATCTCACAGCTTTCTTCCTTCATGAGAAAGAAGCACAATTCTTCCCAAATGCAATCATTTTCTCCTCAGCCTGCATTTTCGCTTTGTGTTTTCTAGATTTCTATCTTGACTTCACTCTACAATAGAAAGACGTTGGTCAGAAGTTGAGAAATTACTATATTACCCAGACATATCAAATATCTGGGATAGAGTATTTTTCCTTCTTAAGAAAAATCTCTTATTTCATCAGCATCACCACACTCAAATAGTCCCTCAGATGAATGACTACTCAGCTTCCTGGTAGTCAGATGGAAAAAAAAGCAGACTGGTCAGAACTACCAGGAAGAGCTTTCAACCACATTAACCAGAGCCAGTCAAACTACTGATTGAAAACATGTTTTCACTAAAGTATGGCCATTTCCTTTTTATCCTTTTGATCTGATCATAGCACTGAATACCTACCTATGTTGTTTACTTCTGCAGAAAGAAAATAATAGGATGATGGTGGGTTAGCTAATCAGACTCTTGCTTTTTTTGTTTTATCAAATCATGTTCAAGAGCTATACTTTACATATACATACATGCTAACTTGCTGCAGTAGTGTCCGACTCTTTGCAACTCTATGGGCTGTAGCTCACCAGGCTCCTCTGTCCGTGGAATTTCCCAGGCAAGAATACTGGAGTGGGTTGCTATGCCCTCCACCAGGGGATCTTCCCAACCCAGGGATCAAATCCATATCTCTTACATCGCGCAGGTGGGTTCTTTACCACTAGCACCACCTGGGAAGTCCTTGTGTATTATATGCTTGATTAAATACTTCTTAATGTTAATAAAAATACAACCTATTAAACATGAAACATTATCAAGTAGAAAAGAGAACATAAATAGTGAAAATTTTGGTAATTTTTTTCTGTGTGTGTTGTAGATATGAAACATAATTTTTAATGCATCAAGTTTCCTAAATGTTCCTCAGGAAAAGAGCTCCTTCCTAGAACAACACAGAGATGGCAGTTCTTCCTGCTTTGCTAGCTCTCTGCTACTATGTGGATCTTTGCTTCCTGGGATCTCAATTTGGATGGCTGCCATTTAATGAACAACACAGACTTCTAAATTTTTTTCTAATTTCAGTGACAGAAACATGAATGGGTCTCTTGGGAAAAGAGTATTCATGTTCTTGGCAAGCTAAGCACCTCACCAATGGATCAAGTCACTAGGTCACTGATTACCCTCAAAGTCTTCTCAGGTGGCACAGTGGTAAAGAATCTGCCTGCCAATGCAGGAGACGCAGGAGACGTGTGTTCTGTCCCTGGGTTGGGAAGATCCCCTGGAGGAGGAGATGGCAACTCACTCCAGTATTCTGGCCCAGAAAACTCCATGGACAGAGGAGCCGGGGGGGCTCATGGCATCGCGAAGAGTCAGACAGGACTGAGTGACTGAACAGGAGCATGAGCAAAAGCCCCAGTCACAGCGCCCTCCAGCAGTAACTGGAAAATCCACTGAATGAAGGGTGTGATAAAAAGCAGGTATTTTAAGGCATCTGGGACTTTATACTGACTCAGGTTTCTGTAATTTGCTTGTCAAAAGGATAGGTGGATTGAATTGTATAGATTTTACTACAGAGGGTAGTAAGAACAGTTTTGATTAAGAAAAAAAAAAAAGAAAATATTTTTGTGTGTGATCTTTGATGTTTCACTGTCAAAAACTCTGAAGAAAAAAGGTAAGATTTGCAGCTCAGGTATGAGCATTAGCCTGAAATTTAAAGACAGCTGTAAGCAGACACTATATCAACCCATAAAAATTATACAGTTGAAGAGTATTCTGAATTTTAAAAAAAGTCTGATTATAAAAATTATGCTATTTACCTAAGAGTAGTGATTCTGCTTTTGATATCAAAAGTTAATTATAAAATCAACTAAACTGGCCTTTTTAAAGGTCTTTAACACAAGTTGTAAATATCATTCCAAAAAATGTAATAAAATTTTAATCCTCTAACTTTATAACTTTCAGGTTATTTAGAAAAATTATGCTTTTGTAATGAGTTAGATCTACTAATCTAAGCAGAGGCAAGTGATTTTCCATCTCAGCGATGTGAGTAGTGAATTTAAGACTTCCTGAGTTCTAATCCAGATGAATATTGCCTATCTTTTTTGCTTAAGAAAAGTGAATTATGGCTAAGCATTCAAAATAAATCTGCCTCTACATCTTTGAGTTGATACTATTCATGTATCTTTTTTTTTTCCAGATCAGTGAAGCATAGATTGACTGCTCAGATAAACCTAAAAAAAACCTACTCAAGTAAGAAAAGAGATAACAGTTACCTTGAAAACTTGATCAACTCAGATACATTACAGACTAGGAAGCATTACAGATTTCGATTAAAATACTGTGCTTATGTGTGACAGTTTCATACCTGGGTACTCATATGTAAGGTAAGATATGGAACAACTCCCCCAAAACCATTAAATGAAGTCTGACTCAAAACCAGGACCTTTGGATCCTTCTTTTCTTTTTCTACTGCACACAGCAGCAAAGATACAAGTGGGACATTTCAGTGATACAACTAGCAACTTGCTTCTTTTTGTCTCCTGTTAAACACATTGAGTCCCAAGGTCTAACTCCTTAGATTTTAAGGAGATTTCAAGGAGATTTCTTCCTTCTAGTTCATCCAACATAAAATTCCAAGTGATAAGTTTTGCTCTTAAAAAACTGTTGGGATTAACATAGATACACTACTGACACTCTGTATAAAATAGATAACTAATGAGAATGTACTGTATAGCACAGGGAACTCTAGTCAGTGCTCTGTGGTGACCTAAATGGGAAGGAAATCCAAAGAGGGATATATGGATAAGAATAGCTGATTTACTTTGCTGTACAATTGAAACTATAAGCAACTATACTCCAAAAAATATATAAAAAATAAAAAATTATTTGGAGTTTGAAAACTACCTTGAAGACCCTCAAGTTTGTAGCCCAGTATTTCTCATTTCATATTATATTTATTAATTGAAAATCATATTCTTTACCCATTAACACACTTAAGTGTTTCAAGAAGGCATTTAAAATCAGTGAAAATTCTAGAAGAGCTGGCTAAGTAAATTATATCCTAAGGAATAAAGAGAAGGCTTAAAAGATCTTTAAGAGCAATAGTGCATAAGTCTACATTTATTTCTTGAAGCTATAATGTCATAAGAATAGGATGAAATTTTTCTAGTTTAAGAATATTTTATATGGTTTGATTTCAGTCTCTTAATATAAAGCCACCTTCAACTGTGATCACTACAGGCTATATTGACAATAAACTAACAGTACTGAATTGCAACATTGATGCTGGGGGAGCTAACAGTTTAATATGCCCCCCAAAATAATTCTATGAAATTTTTAATTGACTGCAGGATTAAATATTAGTGATTTGGGAAATCTCGATTTTCCAGCTTTTAGTTTAAACTGGGCATTTGATCTCAAAAAGATTCTCTCTTCCACCATCATTTAGTGGGTAAATTAGAATAGAGTTAGAATTACAAATCTGGATTCTTGAAGACCAAAACTCATGTCCCAACCGTTTATTGTTAAAACGCAAAACATAAGGAGCAAGACACAATTTCTCACTGACAAATTCCATTTGATCAGAGGTAGCATCAAAGCCCAAATACTTGGATTTAGTCTTGAGAGTTAGCACTGCCTTGCTCCCCAGCCAACCATAGGGTTAGCCCTGCCTTGCTCTCCAGTCAACCATAGGGGTTCCCTAAGGCCACTTACAGCTTTTCATATTGACTGTTTAATAAGCTATGCCAAGGAACACTTCGGTATGGCTGCCACTTCAAAGCAGGAGAGGGCTGGTCCGCAAGCATCATGTTCTGTCTCTCACTGTCCAGGTCTTGCACTTCGATGCTGTGACTCCTACCTGTCACTGCAAAGAAATTGGTATGTTAGATCTTCCCTCAGAGGCTGTTTTTCCTAGACTCACAGACAACTGCAAGGAGCGAATGCATAGTCCACGTGTGAGGCAGAATGACCCCATGGGGAATGACAGTGTTGGGAAGCAGGGGGCATGTGGCTAGATTTGCTTCCTCATCTGTAAATTGAGCAGCTTGGGTCAGTGATTCTAAGGTGCCAAGGTGAGCACCTGTTGGAATCATGGCCCTCAGTGTCTATCTACTCTATTTCCGATATGGCATCTCTTCATTCCCAGTCTGTCTGGTTCTAGCGAATCCCATTTCCAGCCCGAAGAGGTACAGTTTGAGTGAAGTCTATTCCCAGCCTGAAGAGGGTAGGGAACCCAGGCTTAGTCAATAGAACTACAGCGTTCACTAGTCGCATCAGTAATTGTACATACATGGCCTAATTCAATCCAAGAAACGTGGGTCTCTGTGCTTTAGGGGAGATAGGTTCAAAGATGCTGACTCTTTTCCATGAGGTTTGAATCTAAGACACATCCCCCAAAACTGCTGGCACCATTTTGGGACAAGAGAGAAAAGCCTGTCTGGAAATGAACCAGCACAGCAGAAGGTAGAGTTGAGAATGAACACACCCAGTCCCAACGGCATAGTTTGAGTTCTGGCATCCAATACTAAATCTTGGGTTACAGGAGACAATAAAGCCCCTCATTTTGATTTTTTGTTTGGTTGCTGCATCAGGCAGTTTGAAGGCTTGTTTTTAAATTGGTTTTGTCCTTTGCTTCTTTCTTTTTGCTCTTTACAACCAATACATTCTAATTTGTTACAGGTCCCTTGTGACACCACGATTCTGTGGTCTAGCTTTTTAAGTTATTTATTCGCTTAGTGTCTTACTTCCTTCAGTTGCAAAACAGAAATTAAAACAAGTGTCCTGCCCGTCTTGCAACAACACACAAGCAGAATATCATAACGCAAGTGAAAGCACTTTTAGAAGCTAATATTAAAACCAAGATAAATTAGCAGAGAATACTTTGTTAGAAGTTAGTATTAACTATATGAAACTGCTTCTTTTGTACATCAAAAGTGGTCCAATAACAGCCATTTTGCATATGTAAGTTTCTAGTTTTGCATAATCCTTGCAAGTTGTTTGTCTAATTTGAGTATGCCTCCAAAACTTATGATTCAACCACAGAAAAATTTTATGCAAATCCTATTAAGATGTTTGCTGTTTCCCTTTTCTGTGAGCTCCCTACCATCACTCATGCCTCAGACCAGGAGTGAAAGGGAAATAGTGTGTGTACATAAAAACTGGTGGTGGCCATAAGCAACAAGTCAGGATATAACACCACCTCTATACAACATGCACTCAACCTACTCACTGTTCTGTCTGTCTTTATACTTTTATTGATGACTTCTTAAATAAATACCAGAGCTACTTCAGTTTGCTTTGTATCCCAAATGTCCCAGGAAACTGTTTTTCATGAGATATCACTATCATATGTCACCTACGCACAACATCTATTTTTTTGAGTTCTATATACAGCCATTTCGGAAAAGGATTTTCTCAAAATCCTGAAAAACTTTTTCCCAGCTAAGAATACATAAGGTCAGCAATCCTCGGAGTTCTTCACATCCTCACTCCTCCAAAAGTTACCTGTCTTAAACTTTTCAAAACAAACAAAAAACCTTCTGTGGTTCTCCTGTTCATACCAAGTTCAAAGAAAGGAAGAAACTAGTTCTTCCATCTTTCCTTTCTCCCTCCTGCAGTGGAGAGAGGATAAAGGATGTTCAAGAGCTTGAAGTTTGGAACCATATGGAACCGGGTTTGAGTCACAGCTCTACATTTTACTGGTCAATTAGGAAGTGGTCTAACATCTCTAGGCTTCAATCGGCAAAATGTGAGTAACAATATGATGCCTCCCAGAACTGCTGAAGGAATTCAGTGAGTCATGTCTGCAAGTGTTTACCACCGTGTCTGCCCCCAGAGAGAGTTCAAACAAGGGCGCCTTTGGTTAGTGTTAGCAGCACTGTCATGATCACATCTACCAGTTTTTCTCAGGTGACTCAGCTATTCCTAAGAAGCTTCAGCAAATACTTCTTTCCTGGCCTCCATGGTAACTCTGATGTGAAATCATGTTGTGGGACTGAGTGAATACCTCACTCAGACCCTTTCCTACTCAAGTGTGGCAGTAAGGTGACAGGGGAAACAGTCAAAGGTCAGCTCTACCCCTCTGGGTGCTGATGGGGAGGGTAGGCAGGGGGCAAGGGGTTCTTTATTACTAGTGCCACCCAGGAGGCCCTTATCAAAGTATGGATCCTCCAGGCAAGAACACTGGAGCGGGTTGCCATTTCCTTCTCCAATGCATGAAAGTGAGAAGTCAAAGTGAAGCCGCTCAGTCGTGTCCAACTCTTAGCAACCCCATGGGCTGCAGCCTACCAGGCTCCTCCGTCCATGGGATTTTCCAGGTGAGAGTGGGGTGCCATCGCCTTCTCCATATTGAAGTATAATATTCATGAAAAAGAGTGCACAGGTCATTAGTACACAATTTGATACTTTTTAATAAAATGAGTTATACTGGGTAACTACCTCTAGATCAAGAAATAGGATGCTTTCGGCACTCTAAAAGACACGTTCATGCTCTCTCCTGGTTACCACTTTCTCTTGCTCAAGAATAATCATCACTGTGATCTGATACTACAGAGAAGTTTATAGAAATTATGTAATATCATATGTGCTCTTATGTATTGGCTTCTTTTAACCAACAATGCTTATGTGATCATTCATCATTGTTGCAAATGATAGTTCATTCGTTTTTCTTGCTGTATAGTATTCCATTTGTGGTTATTATAACTAATGCTAGTATGAATGTCTGTGGGGACTGTCTGTTATGGGCATTTGTATATGCTTCTGTTCTGTGTATTCCTGGAAGGGGAATCACTGGACCATTGGATATGTTTCAGTAGATGTAGCCAAAGAGATTTATAAAGTGACTACAAGGTGAGGATTCTTAATCCCATTTAACAAATGTAGAAATTGGGGTTCAAAGACCCGAAACACTTGTTCAGTGTCACTTTCACCTGGAACAGATGGATTCAAAATTTCTCTTCATGCTGCACTGAGGAAGACTTGAGAAATGTAACAGAAGAGAGAAGCAGAAGTGTGGAGCCAGCAAAGTCTCAACTTTTGGGAGAAAACTCACAGCTTGCATCTGAATGTCTTTCAAAATATTTTCTTTTACTTTACTTTGTTTTTTGCTGTGCTGCATGTGGGATCTTAGTTTCCCAATCAAACCTGCACCCCTGCAGCAGAAATGCAGTCTCAACCACTGGACCTCCAGGGAAGTCCCTATATTACTTTAAAAAAAAAACTCTTGGTGAAATAGAAATTATGATTTTCATGTGATAATCAAGAAAGTCAGGCTTGAAAAGTCCATGATTCCTGGAGACACAAGACAGGTACTTTTCCTGATTCTACACTGGAAATTCTTTTTCTGTGGACTAATGACCGTACTCTGCAGTTAAAAAACACTCATGCATTTGAAGTTTAAACCATACAGGGCCATGAGCTCTCCTATATTTAGAATTTCCATCAGACAAGACCAGGAATCCTCTCATATTCAGGGTCCAGACCATGTGGGGCCAGGAACCAGCTGGCAGAAGCCTGCCCAACACCTACTCTCTCTCTAAGCAAGTTTTTACATCTGCCTCCAGCAACCCAGTAATTCTACACTGTGAACCCAATAAATGGGCATCTTGGAACCCTTGACCAACATGAACTGCTGAGAAGAAATTCACCAGAAAAACCTTACTGATTGATTTAGGACATCTTCCCCCATCAAAAATCCTGCCTGTAAAACTAGCTCCTCCTTCCATTCCCCATATGCCATTTCTCCAAATCTTTGTAAAATTCTTGGTCTCTGCAACAACAAATATGAGTTTCCCCATTGGAACACTTCTGCTGAAAGCATAGCATTTGGATTAAGTGGTTTGTTTTTTTTTTTAATTCCCCTGGGAACCTGCTCATTTTCATTCTGGAATTATTATCTGGAGCCGATTATCTTTAGAAGGCTTTTCAGGGACCTTTGAATAGGATTTAAATAAGGAATGCAAGGTTTCTGATGTGCTGGGACATTTCAGTTACTTCTCTATGACTATTCTCTAGAAAGAGTGACACATCAATGCCCTCCCTAGGGACAGGCTGCAGACCATCATCACAGGATGGAGCTTACTTCTGAAATGGCCAGGAGAATTTCAGTAGCAATCTAGCTTATGAGAAAGCTCTTGGAAGGTTTGGGTGACTTACCCAAAGTATTCTCAGTGAGCTGGTGCATCTGCGGGAGAGTGAACAGATGGTCCCCTCATCTGGCTAGAAATTTACTCAGCTTTTGTGTTTAAGAAGCATAAATAAGCAGCAGGCAGTATGCAAGGATCCTTGAAGAAATTAGAGTAACCATGCATAGGAAGGTAGATGGAGAGCTCTATATTATTCAGAAACAAGGCTTTAATTAGCGTTCTATGTTTCTAAGGTTGAGTAAGAAAAATCAAGGCAGCTGCTGGCCATGATGGGACCATGCAAAAGACAAGAAGGCAGTAGAGGTTTGGTTTATATGATGGCTGGATGCCCAGGGCAGTACTACCACAGCATGTCCAGGGAGTGATGATGTGTGGGACCTGGCCAAGTGAAGTCATCCAGTGAAGGACTCCCACAGCCCGTGATGGAGCTGAGGCCAGATGTCCCTGAACAAACCAGCAGGCTCCACGGGACTCAGAGGACCAATTCTCATCACATGGCTGTGAAAGGCAAAGGCAGCAGTTTTCTCAACTGAGCAGGTGAGAAGGCCACAGGCACCTCCTGTCTGGGCAGCATAACCCTCTGGAGTGTGGGGACAAGAGTTGCAGGGGAGCCTTAAGAGGAAAATCTTGGGCTTCTAGCCACACTGGTGAGTAGGAATAAAAGAGACGTGACTTGGTATCCTGAACTGGGGGCACTGTTCACACTGCCTACGTTATTATTTACAGTGGGTGGTAAGATTGGCATGGAATAGTGTCCTTTCCCCTAATAAGTGTCATAGCACTTACTCCAGAAATTCAGAAGTTCAAGGCTTCAGGCTCAAAAACTTCAGCTTGTTCTCAATAAGCTCAAAACATGATGTGCCATGTGATATATAAGACAATGAATGAGGTGGGCTGACCACTTGGGCGTAATATAACCTGGCTAAAAGACTTCTAAAATGGTTTTTGTTGTTGTTTTAGTCGCTCCGTCATATCCAACTCTTTTGCAACCCCCATGGACTGTAGCCCTCCAGGCTCCTCTGTCCATGGGATTTCCCAAGCAAGAATACAGGAGTGGGTTGCCATGCCCTTCTCCAGGGGACTTTACAAAATGTCAAAGATCTACTGGGGATCTGCTAATTGGAAGCAAGTGCTAAGGAAGCTCAACTCTCTACTTTCTTGCTCCCTTGGAGAAATCCTCTCAAGTCCTGCTTCTCCCAGTAATTTCCTTTCCATGAGCCAGCAGCACCAGAATCGCCCAGGAGCTTGTTAGGAACGCAGAATTTCAGCCCACACCTCGCACGCACTGAACCTGAGCATCTGCATGTTACTAAGATCCCTGTTGTTTGCATGCACGTCTGTGTTGAGAAGGATTCCACTGAACGAAGCACTGAGCACGCCAGCAGGCTCTGCAGGTGCTGCCACACAGCATGGCCTCCCCAGGCCTAGATCCTGGGCCCTTCAGACACAGCTGCCCCCAAAGCTGAAAGGACTAGCATTTCATCTCTGCCAGAGAGAGATAGTGGCATCTTTTTCCAGGAGCACCTGTATGACCCCACCTAAGACTGCATGAAACATTACATCAAGAAGGAAAAAACAGGATTTCCCTGGTGGCTCAGTGTTAAAGAATCCGCCTGCCAATTCCTGAGACACAGGTTCCATCCCTGGTCCAGGAAGATCCCACATGCCGTGGAGCAACTAAGCCCATGTGGCACAACTACTAAACCCGTGCTCCAGAGCCCAGGAGCCACAGCTACTGAGGCCCAAGCACTCTGGAGCCTGTGCTCTGTGACAGGAGAGGCCCTTGCTCACCACAGCTGGAGAAAAGCCCGCATGGCAACGAAGACCCAGCACAGCCGAAATATAGATACCTAAATAGAATCATGAAAATGGAAGAAATAAACTCCCAGAGCATATCATCGCCCTTCTATGAGAGAGAAAATGGTTTTTAGGGCTACTCCAAGGCTGGTAAAAGTCCCTTATTTAATGGCAGCAAGGGGCCCCGGGTTGGCTCACTGGGTCTGGAGTGGTGGGTCCACACGTGACAGTCCCCGGAATCCTCCAGCACCTGTGTGCACTTTCTCTTCTTGGTTGGTGGCAATGAGACTCTAGAATCAAGAACCCAAAATAAGGTTAGGATTTTTCTTTGGTCTCCATGTCACTTTAAATCAAATTAAATTTCCCAGGACTCTGCTCTTGACCTTCCTAATTCTAGTTAAAGTTTCTTGCGTCCTACTAGCCTGTAATACCGGGTTGACACATGGAGTGGAGGGGGCAAGCTCCTATCCCATGAGCTCTACAAGTCTGAACCTAATGTTCCATTATCCAATGGGTCTGGGATTCCTGTATTTGAAAAAAATAAACAGACAACATTTCCAAAGGCAGAAACCAAGACAGAAGACAGAAGATACTTAAAATTTAAGTGTACATTTTATACCTGAAATTGTTTTTCACGTGGAATTTTGTCACAATATTTGATGGCCTTTACTCTTTTGATCATCCTCTAGAACCAGAGGAGGGAATGAAAGAGAGGGAAGGAGGAATGGAAGGGAACGAGGAAGAAAGAATATTGATTGATACGTGAATACTGATTGAAAGACAATTGACACGTGAGTTTCAGAGAGCTTTCACAAATTACTTGAGTGGTCTAGCTGAGGCTGCAAATGCAAAGAGTGCTTTTTCATTCACCCAGAATTATCCCTCTATATTTCTGACATTTTGACTTTTCCATCACACTTGGGTTCAGTGGGTTGTTATTTAAAAACTAGTCTAAAGCCAAGGGTACTGGGTATCTGATATGTGTCTTAACACTGCCATCTTCTGGAAAAGACTATACAGTTCATTCCACCAGCACTGGGGAAGAGGGGCTGGCTGGACTTTCAAAACTAAATATCTACAAACATCAACATGAATCAGCCATAGGTATACATATGTCCCCTCCCTCTTGAACCTCCCTCCATCTTCCTCCCCATCCCACCCCTCTAGGTTGTTACAGAGTCCCGGTTTGAGTTCCCTGAGTCATACAGCTAATTCTACTTTATATATGGCAATGTAAGAAATCAACACAATTCTGTAAAGCAATTATCCTTCAATTAAAAAATAAATAAATTTTCAAAAATTAATTTAAAAATAATTTTAAAAAAGAAGACAAACAAGTCAACTAAGTATCTAGCCCTTTACCCAGGACTCTGGCACAGAGGCTGCTGATGGTAAGAACAACCAATTCCCCCAGACACAGACTGGTCCAGGGGGCTCATGAGGTGATTGGCGTCTGGGTAGCAGTTGTGAAAGGCACTGTGGAGATGGCCAGAGCTGCTCATTTCAGACGAGCTGTGCGGCTGGTGTGCAGGCAGAGTCCCAGGTGCATTTGCCGAATGGAGGAGGGCAACCGGTGTCCCCGGGGCTGTGGGTGTCAGAGTCGGACAGCACGCACCTGGGGGAACACGCGAGTGAGGGAGGCCTCTCTTTCTCACCACACAGGGCTCAAGAGAAGAGAAGTGCAAGACATGTGAGAGGGAGGTATGTCACACTCACCTTTGACCTGTGGAGGAGAACAGGAATCTGATGCAGAATAGGGTGGGGTGTCTGGGAGCTGGCCTTGCCTGAGGATGAGAGACAGGCATTGCTTTTTTGTTGTAACCTATTTCATCATTATAGTTTTGTCACAAACTGGTGGTGTGAGCAGCAGCCCCCAGGGAGGGTTCTAGGTGCTCCTGGGGGCCAAAGCCCACCAGACCCACGCCTAGCGTCTTGTTGACTGGGCTTCAGGTCGAGCAGACCTGGGTTTGAATCCCAGCTCTTCCACTTCCTAACTGTGTATCCATGAACAAGTACTTACGCTCTCCAGGCCTCCATTTCCTCACCTACAAAGTGGGAATAATCATGATGCCTCTTCAGGGCATCATAGTGAAAATTAAATGAGATACTGTGTATAAAGTCCATAACATACACCCCAAACACAATGAGTACTCAATAAAGTTTAATTAACATTAGCGTTANTGGGGTTCTCAAGGCAAGAATACTGAAGTGGCTTGCCATTCCCTTATCCAGTGGACCACATTCTGTCAGACCTCTCCACCATGACCCGCCCATCTTGGGTTGCCCTGCAGGCATGGCTTGGTTTCATTGAGTTAGACAAGGCTGTGGTCCTAGTGTGATTAGATTGATTAGTTTTCTGTGAGTATGGTTTCAGTGTGTCTGCCCTCTGATGCCCTCTTGCAACACCTACCATCTTACTTGGGTTTCTCTTACCTTGGCATGGGATATCCCTTCACGGCTGCTCCAGCAAAGCACAGCTGCTGCTCCCTACCTTGGACGAGGGGTATCTCCTTACTGCCGCCTTTCCTGACCTTCAACGTGGGATAGCTCCTCTAGGCCCTCTTGTGCCTGCACAGCCACCACTCCTAGGGTTGCTCCTTCCGCCAATGGCCCTGGCCTCGGGTGTGGATGGCTCTTCCCAGCTGCTGCCGCTGGCTTCGGGCTCAGAGTGGCTCCTCAGGATCACTGCCCCTGACCTCGGAAGCAGGGTGTCTCCTTCCAGCCGCTGCCCCTTACCTTGGACGCAGGGTCGCTCCTCCCAGCCCCCACCCCTGAGCTCGGACTTCGGGTAGCTCCTCCCGGCTGCCACTGACCTCGGGTGCAGGGTGGTTCCTCTCAGCTGTTCCTGTGCTGTCGCAGCCTGGCACTCTAGGCTGCTGCCCCTGACCTCTGACGTGGGGTAGCTCCTCTTGGCCGCGCTTAGTGTGTAGCGGCCAAAGACTGGAAAAGGTCAGTTTTCATTCAAAACCTAAAGAAGGACAATACCAAAGAATGTCCAAACTACTGTATAAATGCACTCATTTCACATGCTAGCAAGGTAATGTTCAAAAATCCCTTAAACTAGGCTTCAACAGTACATGAACTGAGAACTCCCAGATGTACAAGACGGATGTAGAAAAGGCAGAAGAACCAGAGATAAAATTGCCACATTCATTGGATCATAGAAAAAATAAGAGAACATCTACTTCCATTTCATTGACTATGCTAAAGCCTTTGAATGTGTGGATCACAACAAACTAGAAAATTCTTAAAGAGATGGGAATACTAGACCACCTTATCTGTCTCCTGAGAAACCTGTATGCAGGTAAAGAAGCCACAGAACCATATATGGGGCAATGGGCTGGTTTAAAACTGGGAAAGGAGTACATCAAGGCTGTATGTTGTCACCCTGCTTATTTAACTTATATGCAGAGTACATCATGTGAAATGCAAAGCTGGATAAAGTTCAAGCCAGAATCAATACTGCCAGGAGAAGTATCAACAATCTCAGATATGTAGATGATNAGTACATCAAGGCTGTATGTTGTCACCCTGCTTATTTAACTTATATGCAGAGTACATCATGTGAAATGCAAAGCTGGATAAAGTTCAAGCCAGAATCAATACTGCCAGGAGAAGTATCAACAATCTCAGATATGTAGATGATACCACTGTAATGGGTGAAAGAAGAACTAAAAGCCTCTTGATGAGGGTGAAAAAGGAGAGTGAAAAAATTGGTTTAAAACTCAACATTCCAAAAACTAAGATCATGGCATCTGGTCCCATCACTTCATGGCAAATGGAAGGGGAGAAAGTGGAAACAGTGATATTTTATTTTCTTGGGCTCCAAAATCACTGCAGACAGTGACTATGGCTATAAAATTAAAAGACACTTGCTCTTTGGAAGGAAAGCTATGACAAACGTAAACAGTATATTAAAAAACAGAGACATCACTTTGTCAATGATGGTCTGTATAGTCAATGCCATAGTTTTTCCAGTAGTCATGTATGCATGTAAGAGTTGGACCCTAAAGCAGGCTGGGTGCCAAAGAATTGATACTTCCCAACTGTGGTGATGGAGAAGACTCTTGAGAGTCTCTTTGACTGCCAAGATCAAACCAGTCAATCCTAAAGGAAATCAACCCTGAATATTCATTGGAAGGACTGATGCTGAAGCTGAAGCTCCAATACTTTGACTATCTGATGTGAAGAGCTGACTCACTGAAAAAGTCTCTGATGCTGGAAAAGATTGAGGGCAAGAGGANAAAGGAAATCAACCCTGAATATTCATTGGAAGGACTGATGCTGAAGCTGAAGCTCCAATACTTTGACTATCTGATGTGAAGAGCTGACTCACTGAAAAAGTCTCTGATGCTGGAAAAGATTGAGGGCAAGAGGAGAAGGGGGCGAGAGAGGATGAGATGGTTGTATGGCATTACCAACTCAACGGACATGAATTTGAGCAAACACTGGGAGACACAGGACAGGGAAGCCTGCCATGCTACAGTCCATAGGGTTGAAAGAGTTGGACATGACAGTATTTCAACAACAATCGTTTTAAAATAACCAGCAAGAATTTTTTGTTTATATGTAGATTGGCCAAATTTATCATGTGAAATAAGACAAGCCTGAGAGTGTTTTTAATGATTACACTAGGGGAGAAGTGAAAGCAATGTCGGTACAGAACCTACCAGGAAACATATTGTTCTTACGTGTTCTTATGGTCCACCCATAAGACCACAAAAAGTTATTACTCAATATCATGAACATTTTTCCATTTTAACAAGATTTCATTTATAGTACTGCTTTAAATGTACCTAAATTTATTTCAACTAACATCATTATTGGTCATTAATGTAATTTCCATTTCATGGCATTACAAATGACACTGCAGTAAACATAATTTCCTTGTTAGTTACTTGTCCATGTGATTATTTCCTGTGAATAAATTCTTAGTAGACCTTAACACTGACAAAATTCTGCACATGTTGAATGTATTTCATATTTAACCAAAGAGATCTTCAAAAGAACCATGCCAGTTTATCATCCCCAAAGCAATATATGAGAAGCCTAACGTATACCCATTCTACAATCTGTGTTATCAATTTTCTTAATTGTACTAACGTGAGAATTTTCGTGGTCATTACTTTTCAAACCTTTAATACTGGATTAAAAATAATTTCCTAACCTTTTATATTTCCTTATAATTTTTACTGCATTTAGTGCATTCACTTTTAAAATGTTTTTATTAGAGTACAGTTGCTTTACAACATTGTGTTATTTTCTGCTGTGCAGCAAAGTGAATTCCCCATAGGGATACATATAACCCCTCCTTTTTTGATCTCCTTCCCATTTAGGTCACCACAGAGCACTGAGTAGAGTTTCCTGTGCTATACAATAGGCTCTCAATAGTTATCTGTTTTACACATTATATTGTATGTATGTCAATCCCAATCTCCCAATTCATCCCACTCTCCCTTTCACCCCCTGGTGTTGATACATTTGTTTTCTACATCTGTGTTTTTATTTCTACTTTGCAAATAGATTCATATGTACCACTTTTCTAGACTCTACATACATACAGCTCAATATCATAAAAAACAATCCAATCAAGAAATGTTTGAAGACCTAAAGCGGCATTTCTCCAAAGAAGACATACAGATGGCCACAAGATACATGAAAGGATGCTCAACATCACTAATTATTACAGAAATGAAAGTCAAAACTACAATGAAGTATCACCTCACACTGGTCACAATGGCTATTGTCCAAAAATCCTCATGTTAGAGAGGGTGTGGATAGAAGGGAACCCTCCTATACTGTCAGTGGGAATGTGAACTGGTACAGCCACCATGGAGAACAGTATGGTGGTTCTTTGAAAAACTAAAAATAGGACTACCGTGTGAAGTGAGTGAAGTCGCTCAGTCGTGTTTGACTCTTTGCGACCCGTGGACGNACCCTCCTATACTGTCAGTGGGAATGTGAACTGGTACAGCCACCATGGAGAACAGTATGGTGGTTCTTTGAAAAACTAAAAATAGGACTACCGTGTGAAGTGAGTGAAGTCGCTCAGTCGTGTTTGACTCTTTGCGACCCGTGGACGTCCACCAAGCTCCTCTGTCCATGGGATTCTCCAGGCAAGAATACTGGAGTGGGTTGCCATTTCCTTCTCCAATACGACCTGGAAATCCCACTCCTGCATATATACCAAGAGAAAACCACGATTCCAAAAGATACCTGCACCCCAATGTTTATTGCAGCACCATTTACAGTAGCTAGAACATGGAAGCAACCTAGATGTCCATCAACAGAGGAATGGAAGATGAAGATGTGGCATATATACAAAGTGGAATATCACTCAGACATAAAAAGAACAAAATTGTGCCATTTGACGAGCTGTGGGTGGACCTGATGCATTCACTTTTATTTTGCAATGTTCAGTTATTATTAAGAATTTGGGCCTAGGGAAGGTTATTTTGAGATTTGTGTATATGTGTTTAGTATAAGGAAACAAAGAGGGAGAGACTGAGAAATACCAAATGATCGTGGATTAACAGAAATCAGGCAAACAGGCAATCCAATAAAGTTTTGCCATGGTTATTTATCATAAACCTTGTAAAAGTCTGAATCTTCTGGAGCTTATATTGGAGCAAGTTCCTTGAGTCTACATCTAGTAACAACAAAAGTATTTGATCACATTCTTTTAGGAATGTATCAAAGAGTAAGAATACAGAAGTAGACATACATCTTACTTTGTAAGGGAAATTAGCTATAAATTATAAACAGTCAACAATAATTTGAACAAAAACACTATAGATGGTATGTTTATTGTGAAGGAGAGTAGACTATGTCACTGCAAAATGTGCCACTTGGGCGTGTGAATTATTTTGAGCTGAAGGTTATCAAGGCCCAGCAGACTTAGGAAAAGCTTTTTACCTCCCCACTCTTAACTTTTTTTTATATACTTTATTTTACTTTACAATACTCTATTGGCTTTGCCATACATCGACATGAATCCACCACAGGTGTACACGAGCTCCCAATCCTGAATCCCCCTCCCACCTCCCACCCCACAACGTCTCTCTGGATCATCCNACTTTTTTTTTTTTAATACTTTATTTTACTTTACGATACTCTATTGGCTTTGCCATACATCGACATGAATCCACCACAGGTGTACACGAGCTCCCAATCCTGAATCCCCCTCCCACCTCCCACCCCACAACGTCTCTCTGGATCATCCCCGTGACAGGCCAATATCACTGATGAATATAGATGCAAAAATTCTTAACAAAATTCTAGCAATCAGAATCCAACAACACATTAAGAAGATCATATACCATGACCAAGTGGGCTTTATCCCAGGGATGCAAGGATTCTTCAATATCCGCAAATCAATCAATGTAATTAACACATTAACAAATTGACAAATAAAAATCATATGATTATCTCACTGTTAACTTTTTTAAAAAAACTATTTATTTTAATTGGAGGCTAACTACTTTATGATATTGTATTGGTTTTGCCATACATCCACATGAATCAGCCATGGGTGTACAACTTTTTTTTTTTTAATACTTTATTTTACTTTACGATACTCTATTAGCTTTGCCATACATCGACATGAATCCACCACAGGTGTACACGAGCTCCCAATCCTGAATCCTCCTCCAACCTCCCACCCCACAACGTCTCTCTGGATCATCCCTGTGTACCAGCCCCAAGCATCCTGCATCCTGCATTGAACATAGGCTGGCGCCTCATTTNCGCGTCTCTTGCATAGCGTCCACTGCAAGCATGTAGTAGGCACTTAATAAATAAATATTTGATCAAGCTTGGTACCCACCACCTGGAAGCTGGGATGGGAAAGGGCCTTGGCAGAAATGTCATCACCAGATAAAGTTGTCCAAGAAAATCATTTTATGACGACAGTGGAAGCAAGAAAAGAAAGGTGCAAAGCAACTATCCTACAATTAAAAAAAAAAAAAAAAAGACCAGCAAGCTGCCACCCGTCTTCTTCAGCCCTATCTTGGCAAACTGCAAGGCCCTGACCCTCTTACCACTCTCTCCTGCTGCTTGAGAAATACACAACCTTTAGAGAGGACCTATTCTGGTTCAGTCACTGAGCTAACCCTTTGCATATGGTGTCTCATCTAATGTCTGCTACGACTATCTTTGCCCCTAACCCCCAGACAATGAAACTGAGACTTGATGAGGTTAAGTAATTTACCCGAGATTATTCATCTGGCAACCAGTCAAACTGGAGTCAAAAGATCTAGCATCAGAGCTTATGCTCTAAGAGATCAAGGTGTTGGGCTTCTCTGGTGGCTCTGTGGTAAAGAATCTGCCTGCCAATGAAAGAGACATGGGTTTGATCCCTAATCTGGGAACATCCCACATGAGGCAAAGCAACTAAGTCCATGCACGCAACCACTGATCCTGTGTTCTAGAGCCCTGGAGCTGCAACTACTGACGCCTGCGTGCCTGGAGCCTGTGCTCTGCAATAAGAGAAGCCCATGCATGCAATCAGAGAGCAGCAACAAAGACCCAGCACAGCCAAGAAGAAATAAATGAAATTATTTGTTTTTTAAGAATATGGTGTTTTTCGATAGATATTTAAATATCTTAAACTCTTTACTGTAGGTTATTTCATTTTTTACAAATATCTTTAGAATTGATAAGTCACTGGTAATACTTTAGCTCAGGATTCTGTTTAGCTTTCCTCCTACTGCATCTGTTTGAACCCAGGAATCAAACTGGTCAATGAACCCAGCCTTTAAAACACTCATCTCACAGAATTACACAGACTATCTCACTCTCTTTCGCAACATCACAATGAAGAGTTTATCACCCCCACTATACCAGTGGCAGAACTAAAACATGCAGCTGGTCATTGACTCCTAACTCGTTTTTTGCCATCCAGCTCCAAGTCCAAAGTGAAACCTGGGCTTCCCTGGTGGCTCAGCAGTAAAGAATCTGCCTGCAATGCAGGAGACATGGGATCAGTCCCTCGGTTGGGAAGATCCTCTAGAGAAGGAAATGGCAACCCACTCCTGTATTCTTACCTGGAGAATCCCATGAACAGAGGAGCTTGGTGGGCTACAGTCCATGGGGTCATAAAGAGTCAGACCCGACCTAGCAGGTACCCAGAATACCCAGATGCTTAAACTCAACCATTAGAATGAAATGACATGAAACCTGGCTTTGATTCTTCATGGGCCTAATATGTCTGTAAGTTCCTCTCCTGTGAAGTCACCCGTGGAAATCTGTGATTGGGTGTCGCCTCAGTGCCCTAAGTTAGCTCCTTCTTACCCATCAGCAGCATCTCGAGGCCAGCCTAAAGCTTGGTGTGCCATCTACCTCCTTGAACACACTCAAACCAGACTGTATTACTTGGTTTGGGTCTTGGGAAGTGGTGGGGAAGGACATATATACATGTGACCTAAAGTAGGGCTTCTCAGACTGTAATGTGTATGTGAATCCCACAGGGATCCTGGTAAAAGAGCAGATTTAGACTCAGCATTTGGGGTCAGGGCCTGAGGTATGACATTCTTAGCTCTCAGGCGATGCTGATGCTATGGCAACCTCACCCACACTTTGTGTAAAGGAAGGAAGCAGGCAAGCCTCTGGGCATTTTTGAAGAAAACAAAAACTGTCTTGAAGATCCGCTGGTCACTTTTCCAGAGTCTTCCTTCCTCTACACACACACACACACACACACACACACAACTTCTTACCCTATTTCTCTGCAACCTCCAGGAGTTTATGCTGCCCCGTAAGTCTCTAGCCTCCTGCTCTAAGCAGCACTCTGCACCTGGACATTTCCCAGGGTGCTCAACCACCGCAGCTCGCCTTTGTTTTTAGTGGGTAACTGGCAGGCTAACCTAGCGAATCAGAGGACTTCAGCCTGCTCCTCCTGCTCCTCCTGGGCAGAGAGCTGCCCTGGACTCTCCACACAAGGAAACACAGGGACGAGGGCAATTGTTAGAACGTCTCATCCTAACAATCCCCAGTCCAACATACCAATTAGTCACACAGAAAGATGAGATTGTCCTGAGCAGCACATTCCAATGCTTATACCTGGGCCCATGCCTCCCAAAAGGGGCTCCCAGCCATGTAAGTTTGAGAACACTGCATACCATTTCCCTTTCGCAGCTGCATATTAGCACAACAAAGGCTCTGAGAAGTTCTGCAGTAAAGAAATTTATTTAATTTTGAGTCAGTGAGTCACAAGCTTATTTATTATTGATCATGGAATTTTAATTTTTTTCCCACAGCATCTTATGGGACTACTTTTCTATAGAGCTTTTAGGGACAGTTGTTTCACATAGCCAAAATTTCATTTTTTAATGTATTTGAGATTTGAAAATATACCTACGGGATTCAAATTTCCTTTCAGAAATTGTGTAGCCTAATAGTCTCTTAAGTTGCTTAAAAGTTGTCATTGATCATTTTTAAAGTCACAATTCAAGGGCAATATGGTGGCTCAGACAGTACAGAATTTGCCTATAACTCAGGAGACCTGGGTTCGATCCCTGGGTTGGGAATATCCCCTGGAGAAGGGAATGGCCTCCCACTCCAGTATTCTTGCTTGGAGAATTCCATGGACAGAGGACCCTGGCAGGCTACAGTCCAGAGGGGTGCAAAGAGTCGGACACGGCTGAGTAGCTAATGCTTTCACATAGTAAAGGGGAACTAACAACAGTGTTTGTAGTAAATTCATGCTTGAATCCCAGCTCTGCTACTTATTAGCTGTGAAACCAGGAAAGAAAACCTACATCCCAGGGCTTCTGTGAGGAATACAACTAACCTGCAAAAAGAGTGCCTGGAATTTAGAAACACTCCACACTTGAGGTATTTGAATACATTATGCAGATGTATAATGATCACTGGACCAGCTCAGCAACTCCATGAGTACAGACTGGGGCTGTTTCCACTTGTTCTCGCTTGGATTTTTATTGCAGCTCCACTTAACTGCATGTACCTGAGCAAAGGTAGGTAATCTGATAATAGGACTTCTCTTTAACGTGCGAGAACTCTGACAATCTTTGCAAACAATGTTTCAGGATCCGTCTGAGTCACAGCTTTTAGCACCCTATTTTAGACATACTTCATGTGTTTCCCTGAGAGTCATGGAGTCTAAAAACATCTCTGAAAATATCAATTGATCCAAAAGATGCATGTGGAAGAAAAGGCAAGTGTTCTAGCGCCAGGCACATTTTAATTCCAGCTTTGTCTCTGATTAACCGATGAAGACTTACTTTGCACCTCATGTGTAGAATGTGGACAATACTGTACCTATTTTGAAGAGTTAATAAGAGAATGAAATGTGTAAAATCAAATATGTAATTAACTAAGTGGATAAATTACAAAGAATAACACCTAATAATTGGTGTATGTTCAACAATATTAACTCCCTCCTCTACTTCACTTACAAACTCCCAAAGGTAGAAAATAAATCTGATTGAGCAAACTATGTCTGAATCTCAATAGCAATCATCCATAGTAAGATATCTGGTCTTGCTTAAAGGACCATTATTATCAGGGAGACTAAGATCAAATGACAGATTTCTGAACACCCAGGTAGAAAGACAACTCTTTGATTAAGACTTAAGACTTGTTCACTTTTCCCCACAGCTAAAGTTCTTTCTGCTAGTTATAAAAGTGATCCAGATGATTAAACAGATTTCGATGGGATAAGCTTTACCTTATCTTAAGAGGAAATCACATGGGGGAAAGAAACTAGATAACTTCTGACAGACTGTTTATCCCTAAAGGCAGAGATGGTTAGGGTAAACCCACTTGCCCATCCTTCTCACAGGAATAATGGCAGCTACCTGGATGGATTGAGAGGCATATGAAAGCAGGCACAGCGGCAATTTGTGTCTGGTGTCAGCCCATGTAGCCACCCGGAGCAAAAGCCAGCTCAGAGTGTGGGCTCAGATATGTGGCAACCCATCAGTGTGTGTGTGTGTGTGTGTGTGTGTGTGTGCTTAATTAGCCTGCAAAATGTTGAGCTTCCATTCTTCCCCACAGTCATTTTGGCATGGATGTCTTTTGTTGGCACAGAGCAACAAGAGCTAGGTACTAAAATACCTGCAAATAGCTTTCCCTGTTACTATTGAGATTCATGTCTTGTTTCACTCTCTGTCCTTCATGGGGGAGAGATGGAAGGGCATTTATAGGAACGTCGATGTGGGCTCAGCAACAGGAGGGAATGACAGAGGAGGGTCAGTGAACTTAAAGACAGATTAATAGAAATTATCCAATATAAACAACAGAGAGGAAAAACATGAACTGAGCCTCAGGGACCTGTGTACAACACCAAAAGTCTAACATATGCATCACTGGAGTCTTAGACAGAGGAAAGAAAGACATTGATACAGAAACATAAATGTGAAGAAATAATGATTAAAACCTTCCTAGATGTAGTGCAAAATAGAAATTTACAGTTTAAAAAGCAGAGCAAAACAATATAATCTCAAAGAAAACCTTCCCATATCCAGACACATTATATAAGGTTGCTGAAAATGTTATCTTGCAGGTAGAGAAAAATGACATATTATATATACAAGGAAGCAATGATTCAAATAACTGCTTATTTCTCATCAGAAACATAGAGATCAGAAGACAGTACCGGGGGGAAAAGAACTGAGGACTCTAAATCCACAATCATTCTTGAGGACTTTGGCATTTCTCTTACAGTAATAGATAAAAGAAGTAGAGAAAAATCAGGAAGGCTATGGAACACTTGAACAACAATGTTAACCAGCTTGAATACTTGACCCAACAACAGTGAATGCACAAAGTGCACAGGGAGCATTCACAAGATAGATCACGCCCTGGGTCATAAAGCAAATCTTAACAAATTTAAAATAACTAGAATTATAGAGTGTGTTCTCTGTCCATAGGGGCATTAAACAACGAATCAGTGACAGGAAAATTCCAAAATATTTAGAAATTAAATAAACCAATTCCAGCAACCCATGAGTTAAAGAGGATGTCTCAAGAAAAAATGGGAAATATTTTGAGCTGAAAGAAAATCAAAGAATAGCATATTAAAACCTGAGGAAGGCAGCTAAAGCAGTGAATGATTAAATTAGAAAACAAAGAATGGTCTCAAATCAAGAACTAAGCTTCCAGCTTGAGAAACTAAACAACAAGGAGCTGACTAAGCCCAAAATAAGCAGGAAAAAAAAAAAAGAATAGAAATTAGTGAAATTGAAAACAAACACGATGGAGGAATTCTTAAACTAATTAATGGTTTCATTAAGATTGCAGGACCCAAGCCCACTATATAAAAAACAAAAATAGTTCTATATGATGGCAATGAATAATTGGAACCTAAATTTGGAAAAAAAAAATTTAGAACCACTATTATTTACAATAACTCAAAGAAAAAACATGAAACACTTGGGTGTAGATCTAAAGAAAACATAGAAGATTTGTGTGCTAAAACTACAAACACTGATGAAAGAAAGCAACAAAAGCCTAAATAAATGGAGAGGTATAATATGTTCATAGGGCTTCCTTGGTGGCTCAGCAGTAGAGAATTTGCCTGCCAAGGCAGGAGATGCAGGTTCAGTCCCTGGGTTGGGAAGATCCTTTGGAGAAGAAAATGGCAACCCACTCCAGTATTCTTGTCTGGCAAATCCCGTGTATAGAAAAACCCAGGTGGACTACAATCCATGGGGTCTCAAAAGAGTCAGACTCGACTTAGTGACTAACCAACAATTATGTCCATGGCTTGGAAGACTCGGTTTTCTTAAGATGTCGTACACGCATGCTCATGCTCAGTTGCAAGTCATGTCTCTTTTTAGACCCCATGGACTGTAGGGTTCTTCTGTCCATGGGATTTGCCAGACAAGAATACTGGAGTGTGTGGTCATTCCCCTCTCCAGGGGATATTTCAGACCCAGGGATCAAACCTGCTTCTCCTGCATTGGCAGGTGGGTTCTTTACCACTGTACCACCCGGGAAGCCGTTAAAATGTTGATTTTCCCCCAGATGGATCTCTAGACTTAATACAATTATAGTCCACATCTCGGAGAAGGCAATGGCACCCTACTCCAGTACTCTTGCCTAGAAAATCCCATGGATGGAAGAGCCTGGTAGGCTGCTGTCTACGAGGTCGCTAAGAGTCGGACACGACTGAGCGACTGCACTTTCACTTTTCACTTTCATGCATTGGAGAAGGAAATGGCAACCCACTCCAGTGTTCTTGCCTGGAGAATCCCAGGGATGGGGGAGCCTGGTAGGAGGCTGTCTATGGGGTCACACAGAGTTGGACACAACTGAAGCAACTTAGCAGCAGCAGCAGCAGCAGTCTACATCTCAGTAAGATTGTATAGATATAAACAAGCGGATTTTAATATTTATGTGAGGTCAAAGGAACTAGAATTATCAAAGCACTTTTGAAAAAGAAGACAAATTTGGAGAACTTATACTATATGGTTTAAGACTTATGATTACAGTAATCAAGTGGTACTTGCAAAATAATAGATACATGGATCAACGGATCAGAATAAAGAGTCTAGATATAGATCCATACAAACATGGTCAACTAATTTTNGTTTTCTTAAGATGTCGTACACGCATGCTCATGCTCAGTTGCAAGTCATGTCTCTTTTTAGACCCCATGGACTGTAGGGTTCTTCTGTCCATGGGATTTGCCAGACAAGAATACTGGAGTGTGTGGTCATTCCCCTCTCCAGGGGATATTTCAGACCCAGGGATCAAACCTGCTTCTCCTGCATTGGCAGGTGGGTTCTTTACCACTGTACCACCCGGGAAGCCGTTAAAATGTTGATTTTCCCCCAGATGGATCTCTAGACTTAATACAATTATAGTCCACATCTCGGAGAAGGCAATGGCACCCTACTCCAGTACTCTTGCCTAGAAAATCCCATGGATGGAAGAGCCTGGTAGGCTGCTGTCTACGAGGTCGCTAAGAGTCGGACACGACTGAGCGACTGCACTTTCACTTTTCACTTTCATGCATTGGAGAAGGAAATGGCAACCCACTCCAGTGTTCTTGCCTGGAGAATCCCAGGGATGGGGGAGCCTGGTAGGAGGCTGTCTATGGGGTCACACAGAGTTGGACACAACTGAAGCAACTTAGCAGCAGCAGCAGCAGCAGTCTACATCTCAGTAAGATTGTATAGATATAAACAAGCGGATTTTAATATTTATGTGAGGTCAAAGGAACTAGAATTATCAAAGCACTTTTGAAAAAGAAGACAAATTTGGAGAACTTATACTATATGGTTTAAGACTTATGATTACAGTAATCAAGTGGTACTTGCAAAATAATAGATACATGGATCAACGGATCAGAATAAAGAGTCTAGATATAGATCCATACAAACATGGTCAACTAATTTTTTTATAATAGCATAAAGACAATTTGATAGAGAAAAATTATCTAACAAGAAGTTCATAAAGCAACTGGACATCTATATACAAAGAAATTAATCTCAACTTGTATCTCAAAACTCATATGAAAATTAATTCAAAATGGATTACAGACCAAAATATAAAACTAAAACTTTTAGGAAAAAACAGAAGAAAATCTCTGACAAATTGTTAGGCTTAGATATAAAACACAAAAGAAAAATTTGGTCTATTGGACATCATCAAAATTTAAAACTTCTGCTCTGGGAAAGACATTGTGAAGAGAATGAAAACACAAGTTACAGGCATGGAGAAAGTATTCATAATCACATATCCAACACTGTTCTAATATCCAGAATATTTAAAGAATTCTCTAAACTCCAAAATAAGAAAAATTTAGTTTTTTAAATGGGCAAAATATTTGAACACACATTTTAACAAAGAAAATATATGAAAGGTAAACAACCACATGAAATAAGGCACAACATCAGTTGTTGATAGGAAAATGCAAATTAAAACAAACCAGGATACCATGATAAAACCTATTAGAATGGCTATAATAACATTTTTTTTAAAAACCAAGAACTGGTGATAAAGAGAAGAAATTGGCTATCTCATATATTGCTAGTAGTAATGCAATTTTATAAAGTTAAGCTTGTACTTATACCATGGTTCAGCAGACTTTATCCAAAGTGTTACCCTAGAGAAATTAAAACTTTTGATCACACAAACACCTATGCATGAATATTTATAAGAGCTATTCATAACTATCAAAACTGGAAATAATAAAAATATCCTTGAATGAGTAACTGGACAAACAAACTGTTACAACAGAGCTTATCTCAGCAATAAAAAAAAGAATGAACAACAACAGCAAAAAGAGTGGGGAAAAAAAGACGTTATGCTTAGTGAAAGAAGTCAGACTCATCGTATTATATACCATAGGGCCTCACTTATATGACGTTCTGGAAAAAGCAAAACTACGGGGACAGAAAAAGAAAGATCAGTGGTCAGCAGGATTAGAGGAGCGTGATGGATATGAGCACAAAGTGGAAATGTAGGGGAAATGTATAGGGTGAAGGAATGGTTGTGTGTGGTAACCATGGCAATAGTTACGCAACTCTGTGAATTTCTCAAAACTCACCAAACCATACATAAGACAAAAGTTAAATTTTATTGCTTATAAGTTGTTTTAAAAGAAAGTGGGCATGGCTATATAAATATTAGAAAATAAGAGCAGAAATCAATGACATAGAAAACAGAAAAACAATTAAAAATATAATTTTAACCAAAAACTGGTTCTTTTAAAGCTTAGGAAAACTGATAAACCTCTTGATAAATTATCAAGAAAAAAAGACATGAATATCAATGACATGATATCAATGACAACACTTGTTGTTCGCTATAGATTCTACAGACATTAAAAGTATAATAAGGAAATGTGATGAACAATTTTATGCCAGTAAATTCAATAGGTGATAAGTGAAATTTACAAAGCCATTGAAAGACACAAATTGCTTAAGCTGATAATTAATAATTGATAACCTGAATAGCCCCATGTCTATTAAAGATACAGAATTGGAAGGGAGGACCTTCCTATTAAAAAAAAAAAAAAGCTAAGCAAAACAAAAAACTCCAGACTTAGTTAGCCTCACTAATGAAATTTGCAGAAGGTTTATATTAATAGAAGAAATAATACCAACTCTACTTAAGCTCTTCTGGAAAACAGAAAAGGAAGAAGCACTTCCCAGTTCATTTAATTATTTCATAATTTTTTAAACACCAAATGGAGAGCAGTGCTCTTGTTACTTACAAGGCTCCCAAATCGAAATCATTGCCCAAGAACTCTTCCAGGAGACTTGTATCCAAGGTGGGGTTCCCCAGAGTACCACTGGCACCTTGAGCTGCAAAGGCAAATTGAAAAATCTAGAGATTCATGAAGATTTCAGAATGTCTGATCATTAATATTTCAAAGCAACTAAATGGCATAATGTATTTATTGAGAATGTAGTCTTTCTTCCATTCAAATATTTCCTTCAGAAATCTTTTTAGATGTTACCCTCTTCCAGTAGCCTTCCTTGACCACCCAGGGTTGGCTGAGGTGCCCATTTCTATTGCTTTCATTAACACCATGTATTCTGCCTTATGTACTATTTTAATTGTTTGCTTTTGTGTTTGTTTCTATATCTAAATTCTCTAACTTCAGAGATTGTATCTTTCTTATTGTATCTATAAGTATCTATGGTATAAAAAAAAGAAAAGATTTATTGGCTGGCTGGCTAGCTGGCTGGATGGATGGACTGATGATTGGTTTGTTGGCTGGACATATTACTTCCAGTTAAGTCATCAAGACGTTCAATATCTGGCCTCGTGTTTTTGTTAAACTTCCCAAATATAACACAACAGTCCTGTCCTTTTTTCTGGATTTAAAAAATGAAAATGAGCTTGTTGATTTCCTTCTGATCTTTATAAAGATACCAGAATATTTAACAATATAAAATATGTTATAAAGAAGACAAAACAATCTTTCTTTGCAGATAACATGACTATATACCTAGATAATTCAAGAGAAACAATTGACAACACAAGGAAATGATCAGAAAAGTCAATAAAGCAGACAATTAAAAATTAACTACAAAGACTAATTACTTTTATATATACAAAAAATGACCAGTCAATCATTCAAATAAATATAATGGGGGAAAAGAAGATTCCACTCAAAATAATGAAAAGCCTAAAATATCTAAACATATATTTGGGGACAATATATTTTTTTAAAAAAAGCTAAGAAACTCTATGAAGTATCATAAAAAGAAATTTGATAAATGGAAAGGCCATCATTATTCTTAGACTAAAATAATCATTATCAAAGAGCTTTTACTAGACATTGTTTAGGGTGTCTGCCAAACTCACAGTCATTTTCTAAGACATTTCCCCTTATAAAAAGCCTTGAGCTACCCTTACAACTACCTGAATCAGAGAAAAGAATCATTGGTTAGACAGTGACCAATTCAATTATTTCTCCTAAAATTTGAACTACTAAATTTTAAAGATGGTGGGTAAGATTAAGTCACAAAATAGCTCTGGCAGAGGACTAGAGTGATAGTCTAAATATTTATGCCAGGTTCTTTACCCAGATCCTTCACCCAGGTCCTTCAGGATTTGAGTGAGGCTGATTGTTCCCCTTTCATTCTAATCACTTTTATTCTAAGACTTTGTCATTATATGCATGCAGTAAACTCTTTTGAATTGATTTGTATGTTACCTGAAATCAAATAATAACCAAGGAAATGGTTCTGAAAATCTTCTGGAAAAGTAAATGCATAAAAATGACCAGAAAAATTATGGAAGGGGGGGGCAATAATTACTAAGAAATACACAGATGAACACATTAAAGGAACACACATGAGTCCAGGATATATCAAGACATATTACATTTATATGGACTAAATCTGATAGAGTGCCTGATGAGCTATGCACAGAGGTTCGTGACATTGTACAAGAGACAGGGATCAAGACCACCCAGGTATAAAGACCATCCCCATGGAAAAGAAATGCAAAAAAACAAAACGGCTGTCTGAGGTGGCCTTACAGATAGCTGTGAAAAGCAAAGGAGAAAAGGAAAGATATTCCCATTTGACTACAGAGTTCCAAAGAATAGCAAGGAGAGACAAAAAGCCTTCTTCAGTGATCAATGCAAAGAAATTGAGGAAAACAACAGAATGGGAAACACTAGAGATCTCTTCAAGAAAATTAGAGATATCAAGGGAACATTTCATGCAAAGATGGGCTCGATAAAGGACAGAAATGGTATGGACCTAACAGAAGCAGAAGACATTAAGAAGAGGTGGCAAGAATACACAGAAGAACTGTACAAAAAAGATCTTCACGATGGTGTGATCACTCACCTAGAGCCAGACATCCTGGAATGTGAAATCAAGTGGGCCTTAGAAAGCATCACTACGAACAAAGCTAGTGGAAGTGATGGAATTCCAGTAGAGCTATTTCAAATCCTGAAAGATGATGCTGTGAAAGTGCTGCACTCAATATGCCAGCAAATTTGGAAAACTCAGCAGTCGCCACAGGACTGGAAATGGTCAGTTTTCAGAAAGTGAAGGCACTCAGTCATGTCCAACTCTTTGCGACACCCATGGACTGTAGCCCACCAGGCTCCTCAGTCCATGGAATTTTCCAGGCAAGAGTACTGGAGTGGGTTGCCATTTCCTTCTCCAGGGGATCTTCCCAACTCAGGGACTGAACCCAAGTCTCCCCAACTGCAAGCAGACGCTTTACCATCTGAGCCACCAGGGAAGCCCAATCCCAAAGAAAGGCAATGCCAAAGAATGCTCAAACTACCACACAATTGCACTCATCTCACACGCTAGTAAAGTAATGCTCAAAATTCTCCAAGCCAGGCTTCAGCAATATGTGAACCATGAACTTCCAGATGTTCAAGCTGGTTTTAGAAAAGGCAGAGGAACCAGAGATCAAACTGCCAACATCTGCTAGATCATAGAAAAAGCAAGCGAGTTCCAGAAAAACATCTATTTCTGCTTTATTGACTATGCCAAAGCCTTTGACTGTGTGGATCACAATAAACTGTGGAAAATTCTGAAAGAGATGGGAATACCAGACCACCTGACCTGCCTCTTGAGAAACCTATATGCAGGTCAGGAAGCAACAGTTAAAACTGGACATGGAACAACAGACTGGTTCCAAATAGGAAAAAGGAGTACATCAAGGCTGTATATTGTNGACTAGATGGACCTTTGTTGACAAAGTAATGTCTCTACTTTTTAATATGCTGTCTAGGTTGGTCATAACCTAGGTTGTGGACATTTCCCCGGTATAATTTCAATATGCATTATTTCAGCTGTCTATCCCACACACCCGTATCCTTCATGTAATCCAGTTCCTTGAATTCCTCCTAGGGGTAAGGTACCTCAGTACTAGATCACTGCACTGGTTATATGAGTTGTAGGAGAGCCATTTCATCTTCAGCTTTGGGCTGGCTAATTCACCCATGGCATTAAAACAAAATTTTAAAAATCTTAAGCACCTCACAAATGGGAAAAATTGATGGGTGCTGAGACAGGCAGAAGAGAGGGAGGGGGAAAGGGAAGAGACAAAAGAGATCACCAGCTCCATTCAGAGACATGAACTCAGAGGGAGATGGACGGAAGATATCCCTAAAGGTTGAGATGGTCAGAAATGACCTCATAGTGGGACTTTGTCTTGAGCTAGACTTAGAGAAAGGATAAGATGGAGATGAGAAGAGACTCATTCCTTCTCTTGTTGATTCAACCAGTACTTGCTAAGCACCTACTATGCGCCAAGCATTGTACAAGGTACTGAGAACACAGCCTTGAGGAAAATTAACAAGATCCACTCAAGAGGCTTGGATTCGAATGGAGGGGAAGTGAGCAACAGTGGGGGAGGAAGTACATGACATATGAGAAACAATAAATAAACAGGATCTTTTTGGGTGGTGATGAAAATAAAATAGAGTGGCATGATAGGCGGTTGGGGAAGGAGCTTCATTCAACCTGGAGGCTTTTCTCAGGAAGGCACCAGCCGTGAAGAGATTGAGGGCAGTGCATGCTAGGGAGAGGGAACAGCCCGCAAGAGCCCAGGGGCTGGACTGAGATGGCTTGTCAGAGAAACAAACCATTCCAGTGTGGCCAGAGCACACGGGCACAGGGGAGGAGGAAGGGAAGGTACTCAAAGCAATGAGAAGCCTTTGGAAACTGAAATAATATGCTTTACATTTTTTTGTTTATTTGTTTGGCTGCATTTGGTCTTGGTTACAGCACACGAGATCTTCATTGTGTCACTGTGGGATCTTTCCTTGCAGCCTATGGACTCTCTAGTTGCCCTTCAAGGGCTCAGTAGTTGCCCATGGGCTTGGTTGCTCTGTGGCTTGTGGGATCTTCCCAGACCAGGGAATCGAACCCGCATTCCCTGCATTGCACAGTAGAGTCTTAACCACTGGACCACCAGGGAAGTCTCACTCTAAATTTATAAAAGGTTACCATTGTTGCTTTGCAGGAAAGAAACAGTAGAAGGGAAATCAGCTTGAAGCCTGTCACAGTTGTCCGGGGACTTCCAGAGGGAGTTTGGAGTTCTTACTCTGGAAAGGAGAAGCACTTTCCCGGCTTCACCAGTCCTCCTAACAGCCCTAGAGTGAGTGAAGTTGCTCAGTCATGTCCGACTCTTTGCGACCCCATAGACTGTAGCCCACCAGGCTCCTCCATCCATGGGATTTTCCAGGCAAGATNAATTATATTAAATGGCAATGGATGGAGTGCTTTAATTAAAGAAAACCAAAGATTCTTTAGGCTGAAAAACAAAACAGCAATAAATAAGATCTGACTACATATGCCTTACCAGAGACAAATCTAAAATACACAAAAAGGTTGAATTAAAAGATTAGAGAAAGACGACATACTAGATTAATTCTTCTGAAAAGAAGCTAGTTGTAGGCAAAGGCATTATTAGGCATAAAAAGATTAGTTCATAAGGGTAAAAAGCCTAATTTACCAGAAAACTATAATTTTAAATTTATAAGCCTCTAATATACAGACTCTAAATGTGTGAAAAAAACATGGCAGGACTACAAGGATAAAAAGAGAAATTCACAGACACAACTGGAAATTTTAATACAACTCTCATTAATTGACAGAACAAGTAGACAAAAATAAGCAAGAATACAGAAAATGTGAATATCATAATTGTCAAACCTGATCTATGACTACATGGAGTTCTGTACATAAAAACTGCAGAATATATTAATACATTTCTTTCAAGTTCACATGAAAGATGTAAGGGATCTGATCATATGCTGGGTTACAAACCAAGTCTCAACAAATTTAAAGGAATTAAATAAGATAGAGCATATTTTCTGATCTTGATGCAATTAAGGAAAGTTCTAAAGGGTAACAAAGATTATGTTTGGAAATTGCAAGAAACATGTCTAAGTAAATAACGAGTCATAAAAATTAACACTGAAAATTAGAAAATATTTTGAAATTAACAGTGATAAAATGCCACATGTAAAGGTTTCAGAAGCATAAACATTTTCATTAGAGAAAAAAAAGAAAGATGAAAAAATATCTCAGTTTCAAACTCAAGAAGGTAGGAAAAGAATAGAAAAATGAGTCCAAAGAAAGTTTAGACAAAAATATTGAAGCAAGGGTAGAAACTGATAAAAGAAATCAGCAAAACTGATCAAAGAAATCAACAACAACAACAAAATACTAATTATTTGTGGGAAAAAACAGAAGGTACAAGGTGGAAATAAAAGATGTCACCTTCCTCTATAGATATTGGGAACACTGAAAAGATTATAAGATTACATGATACATAATTACTTGCCAATAGATTCGAAAATCAGGTGAATTGGACTGTTTCCTAGGAAAATAGAGCTCCAGTTGGATGTAGCATTGAGTATATCATTAGTTATGAAGATAAGAGCAGATGTAATGGATTGGCAAGAAATCTTGGAGCTTCCCTGGTAGCTCAGAAGGTAAAGAATCCATCTGCCAATGCTGGAGAGGTGGGTTGTATCTCTGGGTCAGGAGAAGGAAATGGTAATCATTCCAGTATTCTTGCCTGGGAAATCCGGCAGACAGAGGAGCCTGGCAAGCTACAGATTGTGGGGTCACAAAGAGTCAGACACGACTTAGTGACTAAATAACAACAACAACAAGAAATCTTGATTCAAAGGCATTTAAGGGAGGTTAGAAGGAGAGGAGCTGAGGTAAAAAGTGTTTTGAATAATTTTGTGGTGTAGGAATAAGGGGCAAGTAGAGAGAGAAGGGAGGTCAAGAGAAGATGCTTCTTTAAGAGAGTGGAAACAGCATTGTAGTTACACACTGGAGGGGATAATCTGGTAGGGATGTAGGACAGAAGGACTAGAGGGATGTGCTTGATGAGATAAAAAGAGTGAAAATCATCAGGATTGACTTCAGATGGGAACATGGATAGCTCATTGATGGCAGCACAAAGAGTAATCTGATGCAGACATCAGTAGTGAATAGATATGTTGTCTGGAATCTATGAAAATTCTCTTCTGATTCTATATTAACAGGTGAAAGTGAAAGTCACTCAGTGGTGTCCGACTCTTTGGGACTCCATGGACTGTATAGGCTCCCAGGCTACTCTGTCCATGGAATTCTCCAGGCCAGAATACTGGAGTGGGTAGCTCTTCCCTTGTCCAGGGGTCTTCCCAAACCAGGGAGTGAACCCAGGTCTCTGGCATTGCAGGTGGATTCTTTACCATCTGAGCCACCAGGGAAGCCCATATTAACAGGTAGGAAAACTAAACACTGTGTAGATGTACGCTCACTCAAAATTAGTCTATAATTTAGATGTAATTTAAGGTAAAATCGTTATTGAGTTTTAGTGGAATTTGACCATCTGGTTTTAAATTTACTTGACAAAACAAATACCAATCAATAGTGAAGAGAGAGGTGTGTGGGTGTATCTGTTTTACTATCATTAACATTTACTTTAATGCCACAGCAATTAAGATAGTTGGGTATGCAGGTAGGCATGGACAAACAGACAAATGACACATGATGGGAAAATGGATCTGAGTTTACACAGGAACTTAATAAGCTACAAGTACTATTGTGCATTGCTGGGAAAATGGGGTCATTTCATAAAAGATTTGGGATAGTCACCTACATAAAATTACTTTAAAATAGATTATCATACCACAGCATTCACAAGCATAAATGTCACATGGATAAAAAGTCTAAATGTAAAATATTAAAATTCAAGACCTACAGAAGAAATAGGCATTAACTATTTTCTAAAATCTTCATATGAATACCTTTTTCCCAGAAAAATCTCTCACTCTCTGAACTTTCATTGCTCAGTCTCTAAATTGATTTGAATAAAATAGTATCTCTCACGATGGTCTCTCTGATGAAAAACAGTGATCAATGATTAATTGGTAACAAAAAAAACCAACTAGGATTTATGGTGGCATTCTCTAGTGACTTACTTCTGCTATCCAAGTTTCACTCAGGTTTTTTTCTGGAAAAAGAACATTTCTATTTTATCTATTCTGTATCTGGTACATAATCATGTGTACCTGAATCTTATATATAATTTAGTTTCTATTAGAAACATATTTTACAAATACATGATGGAGGCTTATATCAGCTGAATGAGCATTCATGTGGGTCAGAAGAAAAGGGTACTCTTTTGTACTAAAATTCATCCACAGAACTTTCCTTTTTCCCTATTCAGCCTTTCTTTCTTCCTGTCTTTGGTCCATTCCTCGCCTGGGTCCAGGCCCCACAGAGCTGATCCAAGCCTGGTGTGTCTTTGAAATCAANCACACACACACACACAGCTCCCCACGTAGAAGTAGGAGGTGGCCCATAGATTCTCAGACCTGACCTTTGTGCTGCTTGCATTACATCACCCACCCTCCCCAACCTCCATCCCCAGGTAGAAATAAGAGATGGCCCACGGTGTCGAGGACCTGCCTGTGTGACTTGTCCAAATTCCTTACTGAACCAAGAGAAATTAACCCCAGGCTAGCTGGCTTTCTCTAGGACTCCAAAACCACAGCTGTGCTTTCCAGACCCAAAGGAAATTATTCCACAGTATAAATCCGTAGTGTCAGATAAAATTGTTTACAGGAGGCTTTACACACACAGGGTGACACTCAAGTGGCTCTTAAAATAAATCACTTGCTTTTTAAAAAATAATCACTTTTCTCTAAATGTCTTCAAAGCTGGTCTATAACACCTGAACCTGCAAAGTGTGTGTTCTTGAACATTCCACCCACTGTCAGGAAGGCTCAGGTCCAAACCTTGATGCCACCCTTTTCTAGATTTCTCTCTGTGGCCCGGAAAGGCTGTCACCATCCTGCTCACAAAAGCAGAAACTTCCCAGGCCTCCAGGAGTCCCAGAGACCCACTCCCTTCATTGCTCTAAGGAAGCAAGGTCCTTCTTCACCCTAGCTCTCTGCCCCACTTCCAGGCACAGTGACAGCTGCAGGATGCTCACCTGTCCTGTTGCCCTTGACCTTGGGCAGACCTCAATCCACCAGGGATACCACAGACAAATCTAAGTTGCATCCACAAGACTCACTTATAGGCACGCATGTGCCTTTGGGGACACAGGGCTTCCCCGAAGTTATGAACAGGGGACATACAGCAAGGACCTCCCTTTCTGTCTCCCATCCACTCACCCACACCACCACCAGTCCTGTGTAAGGACCCTTCTTGTTTCTACACAAATGACCCCCTTCCAATATAACCCCCTCAAACCCAGATGTCCCTGTTCCTTTTTAACTACTCTTTCAGTCTTTGTCCCAAAACAGTGCTGGCCAGACTATTCAGACAACAGGTAAGATGACAAAATTTGTCTGTTAGGACAATTCTAGGATTTTAAAAAAATTTTTTTTTGGCAGCCCCAGGTCTTAGTTTCATCATTTGGGATCCAGTTCCCTGACCAGGGATAGAATCAGGAATCAAACCTGGGCCCCCTTCACTGGGAGCACAGAGTCTTAACCACTGGACCACCAGGTCCCTTTAGGTTTTTTAAAGGCTCTAAATAGCAACCAGTGTTCCCACCTCCTGCAGCCCCCACCTTGATTGCCCTTTGAACTTAAACGTAGAGCTTCCCTCTGATGTACCAGTGCTCATGGGGAATCGTAGCATCAACGTTCGTGGATATGCCAAAGAAGGAGAAGGAGGGGGAGGAAGAGGAAAAGGTGGAGGATGGGAAGAGACAGGAGATGTTCATTTGCTTAAGGGTGTGTGCTCAGTCGCTTGAGCCACCCCTTTCGCCTTCAGGCTTTCCCAGCATCCGGGTCTTTACAATGAGTTGGCTCTTGGCACCAGGCCAAAGTATTAGAGCTTCAGCTCCAGCACCAGTCCTTCCAATGAATATTCAGGGTTGATTTCCTTTAGGATTGACTGGTTTGATCTCCCTGCAGTCCAAAGGACTCTCAAGAAGAAGAAGAATAGTATAAAGATAATAAGAGCATTTACCTCAGGGAATTGTGAGGATTAAATGAGATAATGCATATAAAGGGATGCAGCATAGTTCTCAGCTCAATAAATACTGTCCTTTGTCATAACCATCCATTGCTGAGCTCAAGAAGTTCATAACCCAGTGAGAAAGACTGACATGAAAGCACACCATAGCAGCTTGATGTGACAACTGAGTGTCATAGGGCATTATAGGTCACCTAAATGACTCAACAGGAGCAAAAAGGTGCCAGGGAAATCTTCCAGGAATAGGGGTCCATGGAGCTGGAACTGTCAGCAGGGCAAATCCTGGGGCTTTGAATGACATGAGATTCTTTCTTTAATGTTCCTTACTAAAATTATTTTTTAAATTAATTTTTATTGGCATATAGTTGCTTTACAATATTGTGTTAGTTGCTGCCGTACAGCAAAGTGAATCAGCTATGTGTACACATATATCCCCTCTTTTCTGGATTTCTTTCCCATTTAGGTCACCACAGAACATTGAGCAGAGATCCCTGTGCTATGTAACAGGTTCTCACTTGTTGCTGACATGTATGCTGTTTAGTCACTAAGCTGTATCTGACTCTTGGTGACCCCATAGGCTGGAGCCCACCAGGCTCCGCTGTCCATGCCATTCTCCAGGCAAGAATACTGGAGGGGTTGTCACTCCCTTCTCCAGGGAATCTTCCCCACCCAGGGATTGAACCCGGATATCCTGAATTGCAGGCAGATTCTTTATCATCTGAGCCAGCTGGGAGTGTCAATCCCAGTCTCCCAGTTTATCTCACCCTCCATTACACCCTTAGTATCCATAAGTTTGTTCTCCACATCCGTGGATGACATGAAATTCTGAGTTGGGGTTGGAAAAGTGGAGGAGTGTGCAGTGGTATGCTGGAGCCAGCTTGTACAAGCTTGGGCACATCTCTTCCCAACTCCATATTTAGGGTCTAGTAACTTGAAGCTGGCAGTAGTGGGAAGATTTACACCATGGAAATTGGCAAACATTACAACTTGAGGAATTTCCTCCAAAGGTTTGCTAAACATTTACCAGCACATCCCTGGATGTGAGTAGTATTTGGGAAAAGAATCCCACTGAGTTTAGTTACTGATTGGATCCTCCCATCTCTGTTTTGTTGGCTGGTTGGGAGGTGGTGTTGGTGAGTGAAGAGCCTGAGAAGGAGCTGGAGGGCTTCATCCACTCCAAGCCATGTAGTGTCAACCCTGAGAAGTGACCTGCAGGGCACTGCCCCAGGAAAACCTCTACCTGATGACCTAGAATCCTGGGAGTCTCCCCAGTCTTCCTTGTACAAAGAGTTCTGCATTGATCCAGGAAGAAAGAAGCTAATCAGTTCTTTCAGGCGGAGGTAACACGGCCCAGTGTTGAAAGCAGTCACCCAGTTAAAAGACTGTCTCTGAACTTTAACATGATATGAATCACCTGAAATTTATGTGCCTGATAATAAAAGATAAAATGAAAACCTTTATTCAACTTGAGTAAATAAATGGATCAAGCACATTGTGTAACAGGACGGCAATACCCACATGGCTTTTCAGAAACTGTCATGGATGCACAATTCTAGAAAGGATTGCTGAACACTTGGCCGTTGGCCTCAGAGAACAGCAGAAGATTATCCAGGAGCCTGCATGTGTCCATCAAGAACTGGTCCTGTGGATGGGCTTCACCTGCTTTCCTGACTAGATTAGGAACCTGTGCATGGAAATCTATATCTCGATTTCAATTAGACACTTAACAAAATTGTTAATTCACTCATCCAATAATAAATATTTTAATGAAGTGTTTGTGTTAGGCAGTGGGATATAACCATGAGCGACACTCAATCTTGCCCTCAAGCCAGGGAATGAGAACATAGACAGTAAAAAGGTGGGACTAAAGGTGATACATAAAGTCCAAGAGACATATAGGAATGCCTTTCCCATTCAGCTGGGGGAAGGGCAGTCAAGCATGGCTATACTTGTAGCTCAAACACAGAAAGGTAGAGGAAACTACATTAGAATCGGGTGAATTTGTATCTGGGAAAACAACTGAACTCCAGCAAGCTAACCCAGAGAAAATCTGACTCTGCTCTTATCCTTCTCAATAAGGTTATTTGTAATTTGAACAAGTATATAAAAGGAAAACCTGCCACATATCCAGATGGCCCAAAGGAGATGAACAAGGTGCAAATACAGTATAAAGAAGTCAGGTCACTACAGATAGTCATACTGAGTAAGTTAAAGTCACTCAGTCATGTTTGACTCTTTGACCCCATGGACTATACAGTTCATGGAATTCTCCAGGTTAGAATACTGGAGTGGGTAGCCTTTCCCTTCTCCAAGGATCTTCCCAACACAGGGATTGAACCCAGGTCTCCTACATTACAGGCAGGTTCTTTACCTGCTGGACCACAAGGGAAGTAAGACAGAAAAAGATAAATATTATATGATATTGCTAACATGTGGAATTTTTTAAAATGGTACAAATGGTTCAGTTCAGTTCAGTTGCTTAATAGTGTCCAATTCTTTGTGACCCCATGGACTGCAGCATACCAGGCTACCATGTCCATCACCAACTCCCAGAGCCTACTCAAACTCATGTCCATCATGTCAGTGATGCCATCCAACTATCTCATCCTCTGTCTTTCCCTTCTCCTCCTGCCTTCAATCTTCCTCAGCATCAGGGTCTTTTCCAAAGAGTCAGTTCTTTGCATCAGGTGGCCAAAGTACTGAAGGTTCAGCTTCAGCATCAGTCCTTCCAATGAATATTCAGGACTGATTTCCTTTAAGATTGACTGGTTGGATCTCCAAGGTACAGATGGACTTATTTACAAAACAGAAGTAATAGAGTTACAGAAGTAGAAAACAAGCTTATGGGTACCAACGGGGAAAGTGAAAGGATGGATAAAATGGGACATTTACATACACAATTCTATGTATGAAATAGGCAACTAATAAGAATCTACTGTATATTACAGGGAACTCTATTCAGTACTCTGTAGTGACCTATATGGAAATAGAATTTTAAAAGAGTGGATATATGTATATGTACAACTGATTCACTTTGTTGTACAACAGAAACTAACACAACATTGTAAATCAACTATACTCCAATTTTTAAAAGTCAGTCAGGCTCTACTACAAAGCTACAGTCATCAAGACAGTATGGTACTGGCACAAAAAAGAAATATACATCAATGGAACAAAACAGAAATCCCAGAGATGAATCCACGCACTTATAGATTTGACACGCACCTTAGCTTTGACAAAGGAGGCAAAAATATACGAGGGAGAAAAGACAATCTCTTTAACAAGTGGTTCTGGGAAAACTGGTCAACCACCTGTAAAAGAATGAAACTAGAACACTTCTAACACCATTCACAAAAATAAACTCAAGATGGATTAAAGATCTAAATGTATGACCAGAAACTATAAAACTCCTAGAGGAGAACATAGACAGAACACTCTCTGACATACATCACAGCAGGATCTTCTATGACCCACCTCCCAGAGTAATGGAAATATAAGCAAAAATAAACAAATGGGACCTAATTAAACTTAAAAGCTTTTGCAAAATGAAGGAAACTATAAGCAAGGTGAAAAGACAGCCTTCAGAATGGGAGAAAATAATAGCAAGTGAGGGAACTAATAAAAAATTAATCTCAAAAATATACAAGTAGCTCCTGCAGCTCAGTACCAGATAAATAAATGAACCAATCAAAAAAAGGGCCAGAGAACTAAACAGACATTTATTCAAAGAAGACATACAGGTGGCTAACAAAAAACATGAAAAGATGCTCAACATCACTCACTATCAGAGAAATACAAATCAAAACCACAATGAGGTACCATCTCACACTGGTCAGAATGGCTGCTATCCAAAAGTCTACAAACGATAAATGCTGGAGAGGGTGTGGAGACAAGGGAACCCTTTTACACTGTTGGTGGGAATGCAAACTAGTACAGCCACTATGGAGAACAGTGTGGAGATTCCTTAAAAAACTGGAAATAGAGCTGCCATATGACCTAGCAATCCCACTGCTGGGCATACACACCAAGAAAACCAGAATTGAAAGAGACATGTGTACCCCAATATTCATCACAGTACTGTTTACAACAGCTAGGACATGGAAGCAACCTAGACGTCCATTGGCAGACAAATGGATATGAAAGTTGTGTCACATATACACAATGGAATGTTACACAGCTATTAAGAAGAATGCATTTGAGTCCGTTCCAATGAGGTGGACGAAACTGGAGCCTGTTATACAGAGTGAAGTAAGCCAAAAAGAAAAACANATTTACAAAACAGAAGTAATAGAGTTACAGAAGTAGAAAACAAGCTTATGGGTACCAACGGGGAAAGTGAAAGGATGGATAAAATGGGACATTTACATACACAATTCTATGTATGAAATAGGCAACTAATAAGAATCTACTGTATATTACAGGGAACTCTATTCAGTACTCTGTAGTGACCTATATGGAAATAGAATTTTAAAAGAGTGGATATATGTATATGTACAACTGATTCACTTTGTTGTACAACAGAAACTAACACAACATTGTAAATCAACTATACTCCAATTTTTAAAAGTCAGTCAGGCTCTACTACAAAGCTACAGTCATCAAGACAGTATGGTACTGGCACAAAACAGAAATATACATCAATGGAACAAAACAGAAATCCCAGAGATGAATCCACGCACTTATAGATTTGACACGCACCTTAGCTTTGACAAAGGAGGCAAAAATATACGAGGGAGAAAAGACAATCTCTTTAACAAGTGGTTCTGGGAAAACTGGTCAACCACCTGTAAAAGAATGAAACTNAGAAATATACATCAATGGAACAAAACAGAAATCCCAGAGATGAATCCACGCACTTATAGATTTGACACGCACCTTAGCTTTGACAAAGGAGGCAAAAATATACGAGGGAGAAAAGACAATCTCTTTAACAAGTGGTTCTGGGAAAACTGGTCAACCACCTGTAAAAGAATGAAACTAGAACACTTCTAACACCATTCACAAAAATAAACTCAAGATGGATTAAAGATCTAAATGTATGACCAGAAACTATAAAACTCCTAGAGGAGAACATAGACAGAACACTCTCTGACATACATCACAGCAGGATCTTCTATGACCCACCTCCCAGAGTAATGGAAATATAAGCAAAAATAAACAAATGGGACCTAATTAAACTTAAAAGCTTTTGCAAAATGAAGGAAACTATAAGCAAGGTGAAAAGACAGCCTTCAGAATGGGAGAAAATAATAGCAAGTGAGGGAACTAATAAAAAATTAATCTCAAAAATATCCAAGTAGCTCCTGCAGCTCAGTACCAGATAAATAAATGAACCAATCAAAAAAAGGGCCAGAGAACTAAACAGACATTTATTCAAAGAAGACATACAGGTGGCTAACAAAAAACATGAAAAGATGCTCAACATCACTCACTATCAGAGAAATACAAATCAAAACCACAATGAGGTACCATCTCACACTGGTCAGAATGGCTGCTATCCAAAAGTCTACAAACGATAAATGCTGGAGAGGGTGTGGAGACAAGGGAACCCTTTTACACTGTTGGTGGGAATGCAAACTAGTACAGCCACTATGGAGAACAGTGTGGAGATTCCTTAAAAAACTGGAAATAGAGCTGCCATATGACCTAGCAATCCCACTGCTGGGCATACACACCAAGAAAACCAGAATTGAAAGAGACATGTGTACCCCAATATTCATCACAGTACTGTTTACAACAGCTAGGACATGGAAGCAACCTAGACGTCCATTGGCAGACAAATGGATATGAAAGTTGTGTCACATATACACAATGGAATGTTACACAGCTATTAAGAAGAATGCATTTGAGTCCGTTCCAATGAGGTGGACGAAACTGGAGCCTGTTATACAGAGTGAAGTAAGCCAAAAAGAAAAACATCAATACGATATACTAATGCATACATACAGAATTTAGAAAGATGGTAACGAGAAACCTATATACGAGACAGCAAAAGAGACACAGATGTAAAGAACAGACTTTTGGACTCTATGGGAGAAGGTGAGGGTGGGATGATTTGAGGGAATAGCATTGAAATATGTATATTACCTTAGGTGAAACAGATCACCAGTCCAAGTTTGATGCCTGAAACAGGGCGCTCAAAGCCAGTGCACCAGAACAACCCAGAGAGATGGGGAGTGGAGGGAGGTGGAAGTGGGGATTCAGGACGTGGGGGACACATGTACACCCGTGACTGATTCATGTCAATGTATGGCAAAAACAACCACAATATTGCAAAGTAATTAGCCTCCAATTAAAATAAATTATTTAATTTAAATTTAAAAAAAATTTCAGGTCAAATCTCAGGAACTGAATTGATGGCTGACTCTGACAAGATGAAATTTAGTAGGTTAAGCATTCAGCTTTCCATTGATTTTCTCCATTGTGTAAATATGAGATGGGGAAACCTGAATTTTGAGTAAATGGTTAATAGAGACATCAATTTAGTCTTGTCATCATGAAGAAGTATTGGGAAAACAAAGAAACAAATTTCCTCCCGAAATCATTGAGGACAGAACTGGGAGGGTAGGTCCCTGTTTCTGTAGACACAGGTCCAATATTAATGACCTGGGCCCCATACCTTAAGGGGAATGTCCACAAATAGGATGTCTGAATGAGAGCCAATAAAGTGAGAAAGAATCATAAGTCAAGCCACATATGGGATGATCAATGGAGAAAAATATGAATAATAATAGTAAAACTTGGTAAATTTGCTGAGCATGTTTTATGTACCCATACCATGCAAATAATTTTACATTTACTTTCTCACTCATTCCAAACAATAATTTTATTCTGCAAGATAGATACAAGTATTATTCCTGTTTTTCAGAAGAACAAATAGTCTCAGCAAACTTAAGTAACTAGCTCAAGTTGCAATAACACAGTTGTCATTGCAGGAGTTCTTTTTTTTTTTATGGCAGGGATCTTATTGCAGTGTTTTCTACTATAACATAACATACATGTTCCTGAACAAACTCGCTCTCTGCAAAATCATGCGAAATAATGAATATGGGATAAACCACTCAAAAGCTAATAAAAACAATAACATTCCTAGTAAAAATTTAAAGGACACATCAAGTTATAATTCATACAGTTAAGTACTTCAGAAAACACAGGGATTCACCCTTTATAAAAAGGATGTTAGAAGGAAAAGTTGTGGCTACTGAATGTTGAGGGAAGAGAAGAGGGAGGAGGCAAATGAAATTAGGATAAGTGGTTTACATCACCTGCATTAGTGCCTACCCTTCCTGGGCTCAAGGACTCTCCTTTGTCTGAACACATTAATCTTCTGTTAGGAGGAAAAAAGGTAGAGTGTCTGCTGTTTCTACATTAAAAATATAGTTCTTTCAGCATTAACATTGTTACAATTCCACGTGACTGTGTCCTGAATTGCTTTCTTCACAAACTCAGTGTTGTTCAGTGTAAATAATAAATGATGGCTGATTGGCTCAGTATCTTTGGAGATCTGTCCTTGTGGCACAGCTTCTGGGAAGAATGATCTAACAATTCACAGGATTTAAGGTAGGAGAGGGAACTGGTCTGTCTACTCAGTTTTCATGACAGTATTTCAGTGTCTTCACTAGCTGATTATCAAGATCATACTTCGTCTCCTTTAAAATTAATTATTTGAAATATAAATTAAGCAAGATCCTCTGGCCTTTCTGGGATCCTGGGGATCCATTTTTCCAGGAGACTTCCAGCCTTTCAGCATAAGTATTAAACTTTTATGCTGTGTCCATTTGCTCTCAACAGCACATACTGATGTTAATACATACAGGAAAAATAAAACAAAAGAAGAGAAATAAAACACAATCAGCATGTTAACCATATTCATTTAACTGTGGAAGACAAATCTGGGAAACAGAAATTGATCACATTTCTTTTAAGTAGTATAGGAATACAACAAGGACTCTCTTTTATGTCCAAGATTTGAAGAATTATTGTTGTGGTTTATTCTGTGTGTGCATGTGTACTTGGTCATGTCCAACTCTTTGCAACCCTGTGACCTGTAGCCTGCCAGGCTCCTATGTCCATGGAATTTTCCAGGCAAGAATACTGCAGTGGGTTGCTATTTCCTCCTCCAGGTGATCTTCCCGGCCCAGGGATAGAACTTGTGTCTCTTGCATCTCCTGAATTGGCAAGTGGATTCTTTACCAACTGTGCCACCTGGAATTCCCCTTTTGTTCTGTTAGAAAGTCTAATTCTCAGTTCAGTTCAGTTCAGTCGCTCAGTCGTGTCTGACTCTTTGTGACCCCATGAATCGCAGCACGCCAGGCCTCCCTGTCCATCACCAGCTCCTGGAGTTCACTCAGACTCACGTCCATCAAGTCAGTGATGCCATCCAGCCATCTCATCCTCTGCCGTGCCCTTCTCCTCCTGCCCCCAATCCCTCCCAGAATCAGTCTTTTCCAATGAGTCAACTCTCCTACCGAGGGTCAAAGTAGAGGAGGAAGGGAAAGCAGAAGGAAGGAGGAGAAGGATGAGGAGGAAGACAGTCCAAAGGAAGCAGAGCTAAAATGGGGATGCACACCCACAGTCAACAGGAGGGTTGACTCATCTACAAATCAATGCCTCCTGGGCCTACACTGCACAGATTCAGAAAAACGTGACCAGGAAGCTGCTTGTCCTGTGGTTTTCAGTGTTCCTGCCTATGTCAGCGATGCCTTCCTTCCTGCCAACCCAGACAAAGGGGACAGCCTGGCAGAGCACTGGCTGAGGCCGAGTCTTTAGCCAGGTATAGGACAGACTCATGTCCTCTTCAATGCAAGAAATAAAGGAGCGAAATCCAGAAGACTTAGGATCTTGAAGAGAGATCAGGCTCAGATTTGTTTATTTATTGATTTGGCAAATATGGTCAAATGCCCACTACTGTGCCAGTCCCCAGCTGCTGAGGCTATAGGAATGAATGAGACATAGTTCCTTACTACCAGGAGTCCACAGGAGATACACACAGAGAAAAGTAATCCAGGCTTTGAAGGGTGAAATGCAAAGTGCCCTGGAATACACAAGAGCCCCGACAGGTGGATACTGAAGCAGGGACCCCGAGGGTGAACTAACTGCCCTTAGCCAGGTGAATGAGAAGGGGGAGGGTGTTCCAGAAGGAGGGAGCCCCATGTAACCTGGAGGTAAGAAAAGCAGGAGCTTTGGAAAATCACAAGTCAGTCAGACTTGGGTTAAACTCCAGTTCTTGAACCTCTTTGGGTCTGTTTCCTTTTCCAAAAAAGAAGATGGGTTTTACCACCTTAGAGTGTCACTTGCAAACTAAAAGTGATAACATATATAATCCCAGTGCTAACAGACTGTACTCAGGCTCCCCTGAACTTTTTTCAGTGAGGTCTGTTTCCATGTTTCTCTCTTCATTTTGCAGTTTTAGCAAGAATCCTGATAAATCAGTTTAACCAGAATCCCTTGTCCTTCGGGTCTGATCACCCTCGATGTCAACCCAGCCCCTCATCCTCCACCATCCCCCAGGTCACCATCTGACCGCCCAGCCTACTTCCAGGAAGAATCTTCTTAGGTCAGTTTATGAACAACCTCCCCCCTTACCCTGCTCCCTGACTATAAATTCCCACTTGCTGAATTGGGAGTTGAGCTCAGTCTCCTTTCCTTACTGCAAAATTCCACTCCAGTGGTTATTACTTGCTGTAATAGCCCTTCTCTTGAATAAAGTCCTCCTTTATCATGCTTTCTGCTTCCCAGCTGGCTCACTGGTAAAGAATCTGTCTGCCAATGCAGAAGACAAGGGTTTGATCCCTGGTTTGGGAAAATCCCCTGGAGAAAGAAATAGCAACCCAATCCAGTATTCTTACCTGGGAAATCCATGGACAGAGGAGCCCAGCAGGCTACAGCTTATGAAACTGTGAAAGAGTCAGACATGACTTAGAGACTAAACAGCAACAATATCATGCTTCAACAAGAGGCACTGGATTTTTTTTCTTTAACACTATTAGTGTTTGACACATAATGAATATTCTTTCCCTTCCTATCCCTTCTGTTCTTCATCCCCACCCCCAAACACAGAATTTATGTAACTTGATAGATTTATTTCAAAGGAACAAGATTCTCTAATCCACCAGGGAAGGAAAAATGAGGATCTTTGTGTCCATATTTTGCTTCTATAGAGTCTCACACACAGAATGCATATGGAGCAAGAGGAGTAAAATTCTCAATAATGCTTTTTCACTATTTTAATATGCACAATGAGAAAATAACCATGCAGATTTAAAAAGCTTTCTCCATATATGCTTTTATAAGCTTTTAAAAATATAAATTTTACTAGAGTATTTTACAAGATATTATATTTTTTTTATTCATTTTGGATTTCTAACCTTTACTTACTAATTCAGTTCAGTTCAGTTCAGTCACTCAGTCATGTCCGACTCTTTGCGACCCCATAATTTGTAGCACGCCAGGCCTCCCTGTCCATCACTAATTCCTGGAGTTCACTCAAACTCACGTCCATCAAGTTGGTGATGCCATCCAGCCATCTCATCCTCTGTCGTCCCCTTTTCCTCCTGCCCCCAAAGCCCTCCCAGCATCAGTCTTTTCCAATGAGTCAATTCTTCGCATGAGGTGGCCAAAGTATTGGAGTTTCAGCTTTAGCATCATTCCTACTAAAGAACACCCAGGGCTGATCTCCTTTAGAATGGACTGGTTGGATCTCCTTGCAGTCCAAGGACTCTCAAGAGTCTTCTCCAACACCACAGTTCANATTGGAGTTTCAGCTTTAGCATCATTCCTACTAAAGAACACCCAGGGCTGATCTCCTTTAGAATGGACTGGTTGGATCTCCTTGCAGTCCAAGGACTCTCAAGAGTCTTCTCCAACACCACAGTTCAAAAGCATCAATTCTTTTGTGCTCAGCTTTCTTCACAGTCCAACTTTCACATTCATACAGGACCACTGGAAAAACCATAGCCTCGACTAGATGGACCTTTGTTGGCAAAGTAATATCTCTACTTTTGAATATGCTATCTAGGTTGGTCATAACTTTCCTTCCAAGGAGTAAGCGTCTTTTAATTTCATGGCTGCAGTCACCATCTGCAGTGATTTTAGAGCCCAAAGAAATAAAGTCTGACACTGTTTCCACTGTTTCCTCATCTATTTCCCATGAAGTGATGGGACGAGATTATCTACATGTAAAAACAATAGAAGTAACTAAAACTTTGAAATCTTTCAAAGAAGTAGAGAATAAAATTTTGTTATGGGAAGCTCAAAGCCAACTTCCCAAACCCTGCCAATCCATGGCTGAATAACATGTTTGAGGTCAGTGGTTACCAAGGTCATCAGAAAACATTTTTCATATATATATTACAGCGCCCCAGCCTTTTCCAAAAGACAACTGATAGATCAAAGAACCAGTATTCTTACAGGGAGAGCATCACAGAACAGAAGTAAAATGAAACAAGTTCTCTCCTTAAAGTGAATTTGCAGTGCCCCAACTTCAGAACTTCTTACAGATTTATCATGAAGTTAGCATAAATGCTTTAGACCATTCAAGAACAGACAATAATAACAATTTATTCCTTTTAACTTTGATTCTATCCCCAATCAAGGAATGCCCACAAAACACAAATATGGTATTAAGTTTCTTTATTCTGTTTTTTTTTTTCTAAAAATTGTTGATTTCAAGATCAACATGGAAAAGCTGAACCTTTTGCAATAAAAGGAACTACTCAGTACTTTGTCCTTTGTTGCTTGGCAACTAAAGGCTATAAATGGATTTTATGATTCTAAAGGCTCTGGAATTAATGTGAACATGTAAAAGTTATAATAACTCCATGGGGACAGAAGTATTCCTTTGAAAAAAATGTATGTAGATTTTACTCATTTTTGTTTCAAAATAAATAGAACAATTTTGTTCCTTCACACTTGTAAATTCTATAATTAAAAATCAATATCTCATCATTTCAACACTTTATCATTAATGCTCACAACCCCAAGAGGTAGGTGTTATTATCCCCATTTCACAGATGGAGAAAACTGAAACTTTAAAATGTTAATTTGGGGGACTTCCCTGGTGATCCAATGGCTAAGACTCTGAGTTCCCAATGCAGGGGGCCTGGGTTCAATCCCTGGTCAGAAAACTAGATCCCACATGCCACAACTAAGAGTTCATATACCACAAAGACCTCGCATGCTGCAATGAAGATGGAATGCCTCAGTTAAGAACTGACACAAGCAGATTTTTTTTTAAGTTGAGATGACTTTAAAAAAATAAAAAAATAAACAGTATAAATAGTGTGATCCAAATAAACACACCATAAGATCAAAACCAAATGTGAAGAGCTGTCATCACTGAATGGTATGACTAACAGTGATAACTATTTCTTGTTTTCGGTTGTCTGTCTTTCCCACAACTGTCCATGTATTCAATGTTTAGCTCCCAAGACATTGTGGGGTCTTCCAGAAGGTGACTTCTAACTCCCAAGTTGAGAAGTTTGACATCAATAACACCAAAGAAAGTGGTAGAGTCTCTGCTCAGCAGCATTTGTCTGAGTAATTTTGTTCCAGGATTCCCTAGAGTTGCTAATAACGCTGGCACGTCTCAAATGTAGGATGTGTGTGGTGACAGAAGTTAGCTCTGACCTAGTTACAGCACATTTTAAATTCTAATAAAATCGCCTTCACCTTAGGGATCCCGGCATGAAAGAATAAAGGATTTTTTTTTTCTTAATGGCAACAAGCCCATACCTCTTTGTTCTGGATGCTTCAAGATAAGGTAACATAGTTTCTAACCACCTTCCAGCATCAGATAGAAGTGTTCAGACAATTATAAGCTGCCTGCATTATCTGGCTGGTTCTTCTTATCTTTGATGTGTTCTTGTTCCCAGTCTCCTGAAAAGTCTATACTGTTTCCAAACAGAAACAGAGGCTATCTCATCAATAAACAAGGAGCTGCTGTCTCTGTGGGATAATTTCAGAGATACCAGGATGCAACATGATGTCTAAAATTCCACCACTAGAGATCAACCAAACCTACCCTTGGAGAAGGTAATCTTGATTCATTTGATCAAAACAAATGTGTTCTATGAAAGTACATTGGATACAAAATGCTTTAGAGATGTCAGGTGGCATCAGATCTTTCACCATTTGTACCTTCTGTGCAAGCTCAGGTTTTATTGGGACAGAAGGAAGAGGGAAGAAGGATGCTGGTTTGTGAGAGGTGAGAAAGTGGTGATCCTAAAGTCAATGAAAGACAAAGATTGAGAGACTGGTCAAAGATACCCTTTACCCACAAGACTCTTAGGGCCAGCCCCCTACACTGCATTCAGTTGCCCAGAGCTTCTGATTCCAACCACAGGAATTCAGAAACATCAACCAATCAGAGTTGGTTTCACTTTTGGAGAAGTAATATACAGGAATCACTTGAGACATTTATGACTTTACCTTTGGTAATAATGGAATCTGAGGCTTTCCACCAACTGGCAGCACTTTGTATAATCTGCCTCTGTTTTATTCTCTGAACCTTTATGATGTGTGTTGGGCCTGACTTTTTGCGACCCCATGGACAGTAGCCCACCAGGCTCCTTTGTCGATAGGAGTTTCTAGGCAAGAATACTGCAGTGGGTTGCCATTCCCTTCTCCAGGGGATCTTCCCAATTCAGGGATCAAATCCGCATCTCCTGCATTGCAAGCAGATTCTTTACCATATGCTAGTTTTTCTTCTTCTCATATCTGAACTTACTAGATGCTCCTAACCTAGAGTTTAAACTACTGAGTTGAATAGTCTTTATCCATTTATTCTGTAAGTATTTCTGTCTACTGTGTGCTGACACAATATAGGCACTTTTCCAAGCTACATTTCTCTTGTCTCAACAATTCTCCCAACATCTTGGAGACTTGACGACTTTGGCGTCTTTCTAGACACCTTTCTAGATGCGGTCTATCTGGGGTCAGTCCCTTGAGTCACTACTTTTCTGCTCCGAGTTTTCAGCAGTTTCTTCGCTTCCAAGAAAACTTAGCACCTCCATAATATTCCTGTACAACTCGTGGGTTGCAGATGTTTTTGACTAAATCCCTACCACCCTACTTTAATAATATCTAATTAGAAATTTCAATCTTAAGCAGAGAGAGGAGGGCAGAAAATATATTGATGCTTGTTTGACAGCAGCTTCTTGCACAGCCTGTTTTTCCTCTTAGATCTCAGGTGCTGTTCAGTGCTTCCTGCACATGCACAGCTTCTGGTTCTCGGAGATACCTTTCAACCCTCAAACTTCAATAGGCGAGCAGGAGTTTCTTCAGTTAGTTTGATCTTCTGCTTTTCCATGTAATTCACTCTTAAGAGAGTCAGCCCTCCATGTCTGTGAGTCACACATTTGCATATTTCAACCAACCAAGGATGGAAAATATTTGGGAAAAAAGATCCCAGAAAGTTCCACAAAGCAAAATTTGATTTTGCCACATTCTAGCAACTACTCACATAGTATTTACCTTGTACTGGGTATTATAAATAATCTAGAGATTATTTAAAGTATGATATACATATTAATATGCAAATACTATTGCCATTTTATATAAGGAACTTGAGCATTTATGGATTTTGGTATCAGAGTGGCTGGATATTGAGGGACAACTATATGTAGTTTTCCGATTTCTGCTCAGTCATGGCAGGAATCTCCTCTTTATTTCATGATAAGCCAACAAACATTTGAGAACCTACTTCCAGACCCTATGAAGAGGATGAGCTAAATAGCTTCTCACCAACTTAGAAAATTTCTTCTTAAAGATTAAATTAATGAACTATAAAATATTCTCAAATTAGCTTTTATAAACTAAAAGCTAGTCTAAAATGATTCCCATGGGAAATAAAAGATGAATCCTGATATCATAGTAGTCCAAAAGAAATGCCCATAGGGAAACAAATTTAGAATGTAAGGTCACAGCTATCAAAATGAGTGAAGTAAACTGAGGGATGGGATATAACATACTTTATGTCATATTCATTTTTTACCCAGGGGGTTGTAAGAATTAAATGAGATAATGGTGTAAAGTGAATGCAATAGCACTTCAGTTCAGTTCAGTCTCTCAGTCATGTCCGACTCTGCGACCCCATGAATCGCAGCACGCCAGGTCTCCCTGTCCATCACCAACTCCCGGAGTTCACTCAGACTCACGTCCATTGAGTCGTTGATGGCATCCAGCCATCTCATCCTCTGTTGTCCCCTTCTCCTCCTGCCCCCAATCCCTCTGAGCATCAGAGTCTTTTCCAATGAGTCAACTCTTCGCATGAGGTGGCCAAAGTATTAGAGTTTAAGCTTTAGCATCAATCCTTCCAATGAACACACAGGACTGATTTCCTTTAGGATGGACTGGTTGGATCTTCTTGCAGTCCAAGGAGATCAAGAGTCTTCTCCAACACCACAATTCAAAAGCATCAATTCTTCAGTGCTCAGCTTTCTTCACAGTCCAACTCTCACATCCATACAGGACTACTGGAAAAACCATAGCCTTGACTAGATGGACTTTTGTTGGCAAAGTAATATCTCTGCTTTTGAATGTGCTATCGAGGTTGGTCATAACTTTCCTTCCAAGGAGTAAGTGTCTTTTAATTTCATGGCTGCAATCACCATCTGCAGTGATTTTGGAGCCCCCCAAAATAAAGTCTGACACTGTTTCCCCACCTATTTGCCATGAGGTGATGGGACCAGATGCCATGATCTTAGTTTTCTGAATGTTGAGCTTTAAGCCAACTTTTTCACTCTCCTCTTTCACTTTCATCAAGAGGCTTTTTAGTTCCTCTTCATCTTCTGCCATAAGGGTTAAGATGCCTAGTAGATGTTCAGTAATCATTATTAATCTGGTTTGAATTTAAGATGAAACAAAGTCTAAGTAAACTAACTTAAAACTTGCCAAATGTTAAAGGACATATATTTTTAAAGATAAAATCATGACTTATACAAATAAAAGATGAACACATGTCAAAGATTTTTATTTACTTAATTAAGGAAATGAAGATGTTACAACTGATTCAAGAAATATTCAAACAGCAGATCTAGATCTAGGTATCTAGAAAGATGAACAAAGACAGATAGATGGGCAGATAGATAGATCTATATAGGTATATGGATAGATAAGCAGATAGATAATCTAAGTCTAGCTATGCTATGGGATGAATTTAATAATAATTGGCAACCTGGGTTTTACTGAAGCTGTCGTTGTTTAGTCACTCAGTCGTGTCTGACTACTTTTGCATCCCCATGGACTGTAGCCTGCCAGGCTCCTCTGTCCATGGGATTTCCCAGGCAAGAATATTGGTGCGGGTTGCCATTTCCTACTCGACTGAAACTCTACTGAAACTATTGATCCCCAAAAGGAGAGAACTGATTTACATTTCTATAGACAAAATTCATTGCATTGATATCAATCATCTACAATTTACAGAGTTTCAGAATAGCTCTAAAACAGTAAAAGGTGAAAATCCCATAGAATTTAATAGCCCAGAGGACATGATGCAGGCATAGTTTTCTGTGGAAGATACCTAGTAATCTTCTTTTCATCCATGTCAATGTCTTTTACAATTTTTCTTTATGTAAAACAAAAACTCTAACAGAAGAGTTTTCCGGAATTAAATCCAATGCCCTTTATTTAAGATAACCTGTGACATAGTACATTCCAAGTTTGAAGCACTGAGATGATAAAGAAGAAACTAAAAATCTCAATATTCCTACTGCTAAGAGATAACAACTGCTAATACTTGTACTGTAATCATCTAGCTGTTACCATGTGTGTGTGTGTGTGTGT
>SJYV01026359.1:992126-1046549 GCA_006410875.1 Neotragus pygmaeus
TCTTTGGCTGCAAAGAATATAATCAATCTGATTTCGATGTTGACCGTCTGGTGATGTCCATGTGTAGAGTCTTCTCTTCTGTTGTTGACTGGTTGGATCTTCTTGCAGTCCAAGGAGATCAAGAGTCTTCTCCAACACCACAATTCAAAAGCATCAATTCTTCAGTGCTCAGCTTTCTTCACAGTCCAACTCTCACATCCATACAGGACTACTGGAAAAACCATAGCCTTGACTAGATGGACTTTTGTTGGCAAAGTAATATCTCTGCTTTTGAATGTGCTATCGAGGTTGGTCATAACTTTCCTTCCAAGGAGTAAGTGTCTTTTAATTTCATGGCTGCAATCACCATCTGCAGTGATTTTGGAGCCCCCCAAAATAAAGTCTGACACTGTTTCCCCACCTATTTGCCATGAGGTGATGGGACCAGATGCCATGATCTTAGTTTTCTGAATGTTGAGCTTTAAGCCAACTTTTTCACTCTCCTCTTTCACTTTCATCAAGAGGCTTTTTAGTTCCTCTTCATCTTCTGCCATAAGGGTTAAGATGCCTAGTAGATGTTCAGTAATCATTATTAATCTGGTTTGAATTTAAGATGAAACAAAGTCTAAGTAAACTAACTTAAAACTTGCCAAATGTTAAAGGACATATATTTTTAAAGATAAAATCATGACTTATACAAATAAAAGATGAACACATGTCAAAGATTTTTATTTACTTAATTAAGGAAATGAAGATGTTACAACTGATTCAAGAAATATTCAAACAGCAGATCTAGATCTAGGTATCTAGAAAGATGAACAAAGACAGATAGATGGGCAGATAGATAGATCTATATAGGTATATGGATAGATAAGCAGATAGATAATCTAAGTCTAGCTATGCTATGGGATGAATTTAATAATAATTGGCAACCTGGGTTTTACTGAAGCTGTCGTTGTTTAGTCACTCAGTCGTGTCTGACTACTTTTGCATCCCCATGGACTGTAGCCTGCCAGGCTCCTCTGTCCATGGGATTTCCCAGGCAAGAATATTGGTGCGGGTTGCCATTTCCTACTCGACTGAAACTCTACTGAAACTATTGATCCCCAAAAGGAGAGAACTGATTTACATTTCTATAGACAAAATTCATTGCATTGATATCAATCATCTACAATTTACAGAGTTTCAGAATAGCTCTAAAACAGTAAAAGGTGAAAATCCCATAGAATTTAATAGCCCAGAGGACATGATGCAGGCATAGTTTTCTGTGGAAGATACCTAGTAATCTTCTTTTCATCCATGTCAATGTCTTTTACAATTTTTCTTTATGTAAAACAAAAACTCTAACAGAAGAGTTTTCCGGAATTAAATCCAATGCCCTTTATTTAAGATAACCTGTGACATAGTACATTCCAAGTTTGAAGCACTGAGATGATAAAGAAGAAACTAAAAATCTCAATATTCCTACTGCTAAGAGATAACAACTGCTAATACTTGTACTGTAATCATCTAGCTGTTACCATGTGTGTGTGTGTGTGTGTGTATAGTATATGTGCATGCATATGTGTATATATAGTAACTCTTTTCAGGTCAATTTAAATAAACTCTGTTCTAGAAATATATATATATAATTATAATATACCAATTTTTAACCCATGTTTCTGCTTTATATCATTAACATTTTCCTTATCATCATCATTTTTACTAACTACAAAATATTCCATTATATAAAAGAACTATAATATATTTAACTAATTCACCACTGATTTAAGTTATAATCAATTTTTGGTTGTTATACATAAAAAATGTGCCTCTACTCTGACAACTTCTCTCTTGCAGTGATATCAGCTTTATTAAAAAAACAAATATTTCACATAATATCAGTGGATGTTGAGATCCCTGTAGAATGTGATCCACCTCTCTGGTTTAGTTGATAGGCCTACTTATTGCATCACTGGCAGGCAATAAAATGAGGCTTGCCAGTTTCCTAGAACCACATTCTTTGTTCTTGTCATTTTCCTGAGACACACGGTAAAGATTTAGCATAATCAGCATGAACTCTGATGTTCAAGGTCATTTAATTCACAATGATATTGTCAGTCCAGATACTTTTGAATACAAAAGTGTTCATAAGGAAAAATATATTATTTAGGATTCAGTCTATTAGAATGAAGAGTTTGAGGAAACAAAAAATTAGCTTTCAGGTAGGTAACAAATTAAGAAAACTTTTCTTGTTTTTCAGACCTTGGTTTTTTATATGAGACTGCACTTAATTGGAAGGTGATATATAAACAGGAGAACAACATATAACTGGTCCTCCTCATGAGAACAGCATATCCAATTTTGCTGTCCTCATTCTAATGAATATTTGAGAAAGGAAATCATAATCTAAGGGAAATTCTTCAAAGACCTACAGGCTTTCAAAGAGGTGATTGTTGGACTTGGCACACAGTCAGTGATAGATATTTGCTGAATAGGTAATAAAAAATTAAAAACCAGCCCTGTGATTTTCAAGGGAAGGGGAATCACTTAAATTACTACTTCTATTTTTTATTTCAAAGTTCACCATATTTTCAATCTATTCATTCAAAGATAATGTAAGAAAACACTGACCATTTTATTCTCTTTCCATGGAGAAATTACTCCTCCCCAGTTAAAAAGTCTCCAAAAGGAGCCCAAGTTTATTTCGGGCTAAGAAAAGTACAATAATAATAATCAGATTTTTGTAACCAGCTATAGAGAGGATTTGTGGAAACTATATCCCCAAAGACTTCAGGAAATAGCATGAACAAGGACAGCACAGTGACCCTATAGGTATGACCACACTACCAAAAAACAGAAGGTAGACCAGATGAACTTTTCAGGTCTTCTCCAGCTCTGGAATGAAACTAGGTAGATTTTGTGCTTTTATAAAATGAATGGTTTCTCTAAAATAAAGCAGATATAACTGTAGCTCAGAGCTTGCTGCTCTATTCAAATGAAAGTTGCATAGGATATAAAATCAGGTGACAACAATTGAGCCACATTATTGTACCTACTGTGTGACCCAAATGGACACATTGACTTGGACACTGTCAGAGATAGAATATAATGAGATAGATTATAGATCTAGAATAACACAATACTTCTCTAGGTCCTATATTTTTCTTGCCCTATCTGGCAAAATTCACGCCATCAGACCTACTGTACTGTGCTAATGCCTTCTGATAGTGACCTAGAATCTCACTGTTTCTTTGGTAGAAACACTCTTTAGTGTTTGACACAATATGGTCATTCAACCTTTAAACGTCTAATATTTGTCAGGCACTTTACTAATCACAAGAAATGCCAAAAGCACTATCTCGATATGCTGCTAACTGCCCTTGGGATTCTGTGAGTGAGCAGGTCTGCCCTCAATTATACTCATACTCTCTGCTGGGAAATACCTGCAAATGTGCAAAAGCTTTGGTCACATTTCCTGTTCCATGGAAGTCTGAGCATGGCTAACTGATAAGGAACTCTTGCTGCACTAGTGTGCAGCCTCCCAGTGGCTCCCTAAAAGATGTCACAAGAAGGCAAGGCCTTGCTGACATTTTCAGTGGACCCATCACGAGAATATCAACCTAACTAAATATGAGAAGTGCTACCGCCATTTCAGGTTTTTAGAAAAAAGAAAATCTGTGAAACCATGTGGAATAGTAAGCCTCCCCTTGGGGAAAAAGATACTTACTCTCAGAAACAAACCATCATTCAATAGTTACATATTTTTTAAGTATTGTGAAAAACACAGATGGGAATGGGGAAAGAGGTGCTTCTTTCTTTGCTGTTAGGCTGTTTTGTATTTAATTATACCAAGAGAAAAATTGTCTTCAGTAACATTTTACATTTTTGTTGTGCTATATTAAATAATTTTAGAAGTAAGAAAAGCAGTATCTTATTTAGAAGTAAGTAGTATCTTTCTAGCTTTATGAAACATAGGGATTGGAAAAAAATCTAGCATAGGACAGGGACAAATTCTAGTAACATAGGACTGCTGACATCTCAATTCTTTTAATAACCAAGCTATAAGATGGAAATCCTGAATTTTCAAAAATCACTATCTACACCACTGATTTTTTGCTACAAACACAACAAGCAGACCTGAACTTCTGACTTTAGAACAGTTAGTACAATTTTATTTCTTTGAAAGTCAAGTTCAAGTTAATTCCAAAAAGGTGAAACAGTGATTGCAAGCAATGTCATCTCCCAGGTGTTGAAAACAGGCCTCTTACCTTCAAAGAACTGCTGCAGAGCCTCGCTTTCGCCTGCCACGTCCATGGTGCTGCGGGCTCGGTTGTTACTTCCTCGTGGAACAACCACCAGATCTCAGGAACGAAGTGCTCTCCTCTTGGCTCGAAGCCTATGAATGCTCTTGAAAATTTTTCATTTTCTTTTTATTGGAGTGAAGCATCTCTTCAGCCATTGAACTGTGCCCAAAGAGATGGTCAAGTTTTCAAATGTGATTATAAAGCCAGAAGGATATGAAAGCATGCAGAAGGAAAGTTCATGAAGAGGGAAGTGGTAGCAAGTCCATCTATCTTACTATGGGGAACTGCTTCTACTCTGCCTTGTCTTTGTTTTAAAGACCTTTGTCCTCGGTGACACATGTAATTACATAAATGGGCAATAAATACATAGTCTTATCTCCTATGTGTCCTTTTACACCAATATATTTATATCTCTGCCTCTATCAACCAGATCAATTTAGCTACAACTAAGCAAAGATACAGTTGATTTTTTCTTTTTCACTTAGAGAAAGGGGACAAATCAATATAATCACTTTCATAGACATGAAGACTTGTAAAAAAGAAAAGTTAGGGTTTGTTAAATATTTCCATATCTACCCATAGTGCAAACTTAAATTCCTTAATACACACCTAGTCCATTTCCTCCAGCTTATTTCCTTAGAAAGTATAAGCCATAAAATATGAGAAGTCTCTCTAATGAGCAATAGAACTTTATTTCTGATTTTGTAACTCTTACAACTAAGTACATGACTGACTGTCACCTGGTTTTATTCCTAAAGTTCCTAAATATAAAGTTATATTCCTAAATATAAAGTTTTGTTTTCATTGCTTAGCTATTAACTTATCTATTATTAGATAAAAAAAGAACATAGTTAGGAAATTAAACCAGGTCTTTCTGCTTCTTCCTTTTTCCTTAAGTTTATTTTGAAAGTTCTAACCTATAGAGAAACTGAAAGAATAGTACAATGAAGTACTCTATATTCTTCAGCTAGATTTAGTAATTACTAATATTTTCCCTTATTGTTCACTTAAGAAAGGCCTCTTAAGTGAACAATGCAAAGAAACAGAGGAAAACAATAGAATGGGAAAGACTAGAGATCGATTCAAGAAAATTAGAGATACCAAGGGAACATTTCATGCAAAGATAGGTAAAAGGACAGAGATGATATGTACCTAACAGAAGCAGAAGATATTAATAAGAAGTGACAGGAATATACAGAACTACAGGAAAAAGAAGTCTTAATGACCTGGATAACCACAATGGTATGATCACTCACCTACAGCCAGACATCCTAGAGTGTGAAATCAAGTGGGCCTTAGGAAGCATTATTATGAACAAAGCTAGTGGAGGTGATGGAATTCCAGCTGAGCTATTTCGAATCCTAAAAGATGATGCTGTTAAAGTGTTGTACTCAATATGCCAACAAATTTGAAAAACACACCAATGGCCACAGGACTGGAAAACGTCCGTTTTCATTCTAATCCCAAAGAAGGGCAATGGCAAAGAATGTTCAAACTACTGCACAATTTGCACTCATTTCACATGCTAGCAAGATAATGCTCAAAATCCTTCAAGCTAATCTTCAATGGTACGTGAACCAAGAACTTCCAGATGTACCAGCTGGATTTAGAAAAGGCAGAGGAATCAGAGATCAAACAGCCAACATCTGTTGGATCATAGAAAAAAAAAAATCAAGGGAATTCAGAAAACAGTTAATTCTGCTTCATTAACTACACATTTCACTGTGTGGATCACAACAAACTGTGGAAAATTCTTAAAGAGATGGGAATACCAGACCACCTTACCTGCCTCCTGAGAAATCTGTATGCAGGTCAAGAAGCAACAGTTATAACCGGACATTGAAAAATGGACTGGTTCCAAATTGGAAAAGGAGTACCTTAAGGCTGTATATAGAAAACTAACCCATCTGATCACATGGACTACAGCCTTGTCTAACTCAATGAAACTACAAGCCACACAATGTAGAGTCACCCAAGATGAATGGGTCATGGTGGAGAGTTCTGACAAAATGTGGTCCACTGGAGAAGGGAAGGGCAAACCACTTCAGGATTCTTGCCTTGAGAATCCCATGAACAGTATGAAAAGGCAAAAAGATAGGACACTGAAAGATGAACTCCCCAGGTCGGCAGGTGCCCAATATGCTACTGGAGATCAGTGGAGAAATAACTCCGGAAAGAATGAAGAGACAGAGCCAAAGCAAAAACAATGCCAGTTGTGGATGTGACAGGTGATAGAAGCAAGGGCTGATACTGTAAAGAAAAATACTGCATAGGAACCTGGAATGTCAGGTCCATGAATAGAGGCAAATTGGAAGTGGTCAAACAAGAGATGGCAAGGGTGAGTGTTGACATTCTAGGAATCAGCAAACTAAAATGGACTGGACTGGGTGAAGTTAACTCAGATGACCATTATATCTACTACTGCGGGCAAGAATCCCTTAGAAGAAATGGAGTAGCCATCATGGTCAACAAAAGAGTCCGAAATGCAGTACTTGGATGCAATCTCAAAAACGACAGACTGATCTCTGTTCGTTTCCAAGACAAACCATTCAGTATCACAGTTATCCAAGTCTATGCCCCAACCAGTAACGCTGAAGAAGCTGAAGTTGAATGGTTCTATGAAGACCTGCAAGACCTTCTAGAACAAATACCCACAAAAGATGTCCTTTTCATTATAGGGGACTGGAATGCAAAAGTAGGAAGTCAAGAAACACCTGAAGTAACAGCCAAATTTGGCCTTGGAGTATAGAATGAAGTAGGGCAAAAGCTCATAGAGTTTTGCCAAAAAGAACCCACTGGTCATAGCAAACACCCTCTTCCAGCAACACAAGAGAAGATTCTACACATGGACATCACCAGATGGTAAATAGCAAAATCAGATTGATTATATTCTTTGCAGCCAGTGATGGAGGACCTCTATACAGTCAGCAAAAATAACACTGGGAGCAGACTATGGCTCAGATCATGAACTCCTTATTGCCAAATTCAGATGTAATCAAAGAAAATAGGGAAAACCACTAGACCATTCAGGTATGGCCTAAATCAAATCCCTTATGATTATACAGTGGAAATGAGAAATAGATTCAAGGGATTAGATCTGATAGAGTGCCTGATGAACTATGGACGGAGGTTCATGAGATTGTACAGGAGACAAGAAGGATCAAGACCATCCCCCCAAAATGCAAAAAGGCAAAATGGCTGTCTGAGGAGGCCTTACAAATAGCTGTGAAAAGAAGAGAAGTGAAAAGCAAAGGAGAAAAGGAAAGATATACCCATTTGAATGTAGAGTTCCAAAGAACAGCAAGGAGAAATAAGAAAGCCATCCTCAGTGATCAGTGCAAAGAAATAGAGGAAAACAATAGAATGGGAAAGACTAGAGATCTCTTCAAGAAAATTAGAGATACCAAGCGAACATTTCACGCAAAGATGGGCTCGATAAAGGACAGAAATAATATTGATTTAACAGAAGAAGAAGATATTAAGAAGAGGTAGGAAGAATACACAGAACTATACAAAAAAGAATTTCATGACTCAGATAATCACTATGGTATGATCACTCACTTAGAGCCAGACATCCTGGAATGCGAAGTCAAGTGGGCCTTAGGAAACATTACTACAAACAAAGCTAGTGGAGGTGATGGAATTCCAGTTGAACTATTTCAGATCCTTGAAAGATGATGCTGTGAAAGTGTTGTACTCAATATGCCAGCAAATTTGGAAAACTCAGCAGTGGCCACAGGACTGGAAAAGGTCAGTTTTCATTCCAATCCCAAAGAAAGGCAATGCCAAAGAATGCTCAAACTACCGCACAATGGCACTTATCTCACACACTAGTAAAGAAATGCTCAAATTTCTCCAAGCCAGGCTTCAGTAATACATGAACCGTGAACTTGCAGATGTTCAAGCTGGTTTTAGAAAAGGCAGAGAGGAACCAGAGATCAAATTGCCAATATCCACTGGATTATCAAAAAAGCAAGAGAGTTCCAGAAAACCATCTATTTCTGCTTTATTGACTATGCCAAAGCTTCTGACTGTGTGGATCACAACAAACTATGGAAAATTCTGAAAGAGATAGGAAAACCAGACCACTTGACCTGCCTATTGAGAAATTTATATGCAGGTCAGGAAGCAACAGTTAGAACTGGACATTGGACCATAGACTGCTTTCAAATAGGGAAAGGAGTACATCAAGGCTATATATTGTCACCCTGCATATTTAATTTATATGCAGAGTACATCATGCAAAATGCCACACTGGATGAAGCACAAGTTGGAATCAAGATTACCAGGAGAAATATCAATAACCACAGATATGCAGATGACATCATACTTATGGCAGAAAGTGAAAAACTAAAGAGCCTCTTGATGAAAGTGAAAGAGGAGAGTGAAAAAGTTGGCTTAAAGTTCAACATTCAGAAAACTAAGATCATAGAATCGGGTCCCATCACTTCATGGCAAATAGATTGGGAAACAGTAGAAACAGTGACAGACTGTATTTTGGGGGGCTCCAAAATCACTGCAGATGGAGACTGCAGTTATGAAGTTAAAAGACTTTTACTCCTTGGAAGAAAATTTAGGACCAACCTAGACAGCAAAATAAAAGCACAGACATTACTTTGCTAGCAAAGTCCGTCCAGTCAAAGCTATGGTTTTTCCAGCAGTCACGTATGGATGTGAGAGTTGGACTATAAAGAAAGCTGAGTGCCGAAGAACTGAACTGTAGTGTTAGAGAAGACTCTTGACAGTCCCTTTGACTGCAAGGAGATCCAACCAGTCCATCCTAAAGGAAATCAATCTTGAATATTCATTGGACTGATATTGAAGGTGAAACTTCCAATATTTTGGCCACCTGATGTGGAGAACTGACTCACCCAAAAGACTCTGATGTTGGGCAATATTGAAGGCGGTAGGAGGAGATGCCAGAGGATGAAATGGTTGGATGGCATCACCAACTCAATGGATATGCATTTGAGTAAACTCTGGGAGTTGACGATGGACAGGGAGGTCTTGCATGCTGCAGTCCATTGGGTCACAAAGAGTCGGACATGACTACAGGACTGAACTGAACTGAAGGCTGTATATTGTCATCCTGGTTATTTAACTTATATGCAGGATACATCATGTGAAATACCAGGCTGGATGAAGCACAAGCTGGAATCAAGACTGCAGGGAGAAATATCAATAACCCCAGTTATGCAGATGATACCTCCCTTATGGCAAAAAGCAAAGAGGAACTAAAGAGCCTCTTGATGAAGTTGAAAGAGGAGAGTGAAAAAGCTGGCTTAAAACTGAACATTCCAAAAATGAAACTCATGGCGTCCAGTCCCATCACTTCATGGCAAATAGATGGGAAAACAATGGAAACAGTGACAGACTTTATTTTCTTGGGCTCCAAAATCACTGCAGATTGTGACTGCAGCCATGAAATTAAAAGACGTTTGCTCCTTGGAAGAAAAGCTATGACAAGAATAAACACAATCAGAGCACAGGCTTTAAATTGTCAGAATGTGATGGGGAGCCTTTTCCAAGTAAAAGTCAAGAGAAAGTTAAGAATCAGTCTCAGTGATTTATTCATGCCACTTCTTGCCATCATTTTGAAACGGTTCAGAAAATGAACTTGAAGCCTCTACAGGAGATGGAGTCACATTTGTGCTCTGGTATGGGATTTCTTTGGAAGGAATGATGCTAAAGCTGAAACTCCAGTACTTTGGCCACCTCATGAGAAGAGTTGACTCATTGGAAAAGACTCTGATGCTGGGAGGGATTGGGGGCAGGAGGAGAAGGGGACGACCGAGGATGAGATGGCTGGATGGCATCACAGACTCAATGGACCTGAGACTGAGTGAACTCTGAGAGATGGTAATGAACAGGGAGGCCTGGCGTGCTGCAGTTCATGGCGTCGCAGAGTCGGACACGACTGAGTGACTGAACTGAACTTAACTGAAGACCACCTCTGCAGGAGAACATGACATTTCTCTAAAAACCAAAAGGCTTGTAGGTTTTGCCTTTTTACTTTGTATTTATATTTAAAGTTGCACTTGTTCACTTACCAGTGTTTATAAAATCCTATATTTGGGATGTTTTTTCTATAATAAAATGTTATCATTTGTGAAAAAAAAAAGTAGAGACATCACTTTGCCAACAAAGGTCCATCTAGTCAAAGCTATGATTTTTCCAGTAGTCATGTATCAATGTGAGAGTTGGACCATAAAGAAAGCTGAGTGCCAAAGAATTGATGCTTTTGAACTGTGGTGTTGGAGAAGACTCTTGAGAGTCCTTTGGACAGCATGGAGTTCAAACCAGTCAATCCGAAAGGAAATCTGTCCTGAAGACACATTGGAAGGACTGATGCTGAAGCTGAAGCTCCAATACTTCAGCCACATGATGCAAAAAGCCAACTCACTGGAAAAGACCCTGATGCTGGGCAAGATTGAAGGCAGGAGGAGAAGGGGATGACAGAGGATGAGCTAATTGGATGGTATCACCATTTCAATGGACATTAGTTTGAGCAAACTCAAGGAAATAGTGAAGGACAGGGAAGCTGGCGTGCTGCAGTCAATGGGTTGCAAAGAGTCAGACATGACTGAGTGGCCAAACAACAACAACAAAATTTTTTCCACTTTTGCTTTCTCTCTCTCTCTTGCTATATATATATCTTGTGTATACACACACACACACACACACACACACACACACACACATACACATATACTGTTTTTGGCTGAGCCATTTGAAAATAAGTTGCTGACATTATTTCATTCAGAAATAACTCTGTATATGTCTCCTAACAAATAATGATATTTTCCCACATAAATCATGATATTATTGTTACTATTATTATTGTACCCAAGAAATATATTTTGTATATAATTCCCATGATTGTGCCAAAACTATCTTTTATGATTTTTTGTCTTATCAAGGATCCAAGGAAGGTTATCTATTACCTTTGGTTATGCATTTCTTAAAATATAGGACACTCTCCTTGTCATTTTGATTGGTTGGTTTTTATAAGACTGACACTTGTTTAACAGTCCTGGTGTATTGTCTCATAGAATGTCCCACATTTTGAATTTGTCATATTATTTCATTTTTGTAAGTATTGGTATGGGTGATGAGTATGATTCTTAATAAGCATTTTAAAACTTTACACATATAAACTGTTAAAACAAAAGAATTAATTTTATTCTGGAGAAAGAAAATGAGGCCTAGAATCTTGTATCTTTAAGGATATCTTAAGGACATATCTTTAAGGACAAGTCATCAAGTTCTTCAAGAAATAGATTTTCTGCTTGAAACAAATAGAAAACTTGTGCTAAACTCTCTGTTAGGTGCAGAAAATAAAAAGATGTGTAAATTATGGTCCTTGCCTCCCTAGGCTCAAATGCAGGGCATGAGAAAAATACAAGGAACTGTGTCATTCAAAGCAGAGTCTGATAAGAGCAGTGGAAAACATCCCAAGAGAACAGAGGCAGGACAGATTAATTTTACCTGAAGGGACTTGTAAAAGTGTGATAAAGAGCGAGGATTCGAAGAGACTTAGATAATGGATATGTCTTTAAACACTTGGGCAGTGACTTGGAGGGGAGAAAGCCCATGAACTGAGACTGGAGTCACAGTGGATGCGTGGTAGAGTGAGAAAAGAAAAAAAAAAAAAAAAAGNTCGTTTCTTACATGATAGTATATATGCTGTCTCTTATACACATCTTAATGGATATGTCTTTAAACACTTGGGCAGTGACTTGGAGGGGAGAAAGCCCATGAACTGAGACTGGAGTCACAGTGGATGCGTGGTAGAGTGAGAAAAAAAAAAAAAAAAAAAAAAAGGAAAGTAGACTGAAGAAGGGTTTGGGTAGATTTTGAATGTTTGGCTAAATCTGAATTCGATTCTATGCATATTCATTCTAAGTATATCTACTGATGTTTTATATTTGGATAGTGTGTGGTACATAATATAGTTAAATATAATTTAGAAAGAAGCTGTGTTAGAGTGTGCTGATTGGGGCAGTAACTAAATTTATAGCAGCTGAGATGTTACTGCAGCATCCAGATAGGCAGTAACAAAGCCTCAAGATGTTAGAGAAGCAAGAAGAGGTGGCTGTTGATTGGATGTGGGGAGTAAGCGGAGTAAGGGGAAATCAGATGTGATTTCTCTCAAAAGGATTTCTTTACCTTTAGGTGCAGTAAGAATTAAAAAGTCTAAAACGTGTGCATGCATGCTAAGTTGCTAATCCCATGGACTATTGCCTGCCAGGCTCCTTGGTCTGTGGAATTCTCCAGGCAAGAGTACTGGAGTGGGTTGCCATTCCCTTCTCCAGGGGATCTTCCCAACCCAGGGATCAAACCCTTGTTTCTTACATCTCCTGCATTGGCAGGTGGGTTCTTTACCACTGTGCTGTGTGCTGTAATTAGTTCACTCAGTCATGTCTGACTCTGCAACTCCACGGACTGTAACAGGTCAGGCTCCTCTGTCCATGGGGATTCTCCAGGCAAGTATACTGGAGTGGGTTGCATGCCCTCCTCCAGGGGATCTTCCCAACCCTGGGAATGAACCCAGGTCTCCCACATTGCAGGTGGATTCTTTACCATCTCAGCCACCAGGGAACCACCTAAAACATGTACCCTTATGGCAAAATCTAGACTCCAAAGCAAGCTCCCAGCCAAGTTTTCTGAAGGCCATTGGAAATTAAGTCAGCACACTGCATCCTCTACCAAATGATGATTCAGGATTCTATGCAACAGTTCACCCAGAGACTTGACATAGTCAGCAGAGAGTAATGAGTGATAGGAAACAAATCAGGTTTCATTTCACAAGCTGAGAGACAAAGGTTAGACTTGGAGTCCTAAGCTCAATTATAGGACCAGGCAGATAAGTGAGTAAAATGGGTCAAAATAAGCAAAAACAACCATGCAAGCATATTGATAACCGACGACTGACCCTTAGCCGTGGTGTCCAGGAGACAATTATGGGTGGTGGGGCAGAGAGCAAACCGGAGAGGACACACCCTCGGGGTGGAGCTGCCGGCAGGTGGAGGCCCTCAGCCTCCTTCACGTGCTGCCTCTCAGGAATGTGCACTAGGGTTCTTGAGACGGTCAACTTCAAGAGAGGAGCTGGAAACGCAGTTTTAAATCACATTTGTAAATGTTGCAAATAATCTGTTTAGAAACAAAACAATAAACCAGACACTGTCAAAGACAACACATGTGAAGAAAGGAAGTGAAGTCGCTCAGTCGTGTCCGACTCTTTGCAACCCCATGGACTGTAACCTACCAGGCTCCATCCATGAGATTTTCCAGGCAAGAGTACTCAAGTGGGTTGCCATTTCCTTCTCCAGAGGATCTTCCTGACCCAGGGATCGAACTCGGGTCTCCTGCATTGCAGGCAGATGCTTTACTGTCTGAGCCACCAGGGAAGCCCTTAATAACGCATGTGTGAAAGCACAATTCCGCCTTCATGTGGCAATGTCTGGGTTGGAGGCTAAATCATAATCAACAGGGTTTGAGGAAAGCCTCAAAAGAATTAAGAAGAAAGATTTTGGAAGGGCTAGAAAATATATCTGTATTGATGAATGAGCAGACAGCTGAGTACAACTGGTGGCAACTGGAATTCAAGTGGAAGTTTCTCCCTCACAGTGAATAATAAATATTACCTATATTTTGCCTCAATTCTGAGCTTTACTTCTCCAATTGTCTAAGATTTTCCAGTTCTACTAGGCATCCCATCTTGCACATTTGATGGAGATTCACTATCTTGAGTAGCAATCTAATGTAGCTGTCCCTTTGATTTGTTTGGTATTAACATTGCCCAAGAACACCAGTAGATAAATGATCACAGCTGAGCTGCTGTGGTTAATCTGGGCATGTAGTGATGGGAAACTTGTCTCTCTTAAGACTGTCCTTGGTGAATGACCCCAGAGCCTGTTATACAGAATGAAGTAACTCAGAAAGAGAAAAATAAATACTGTATATTAATGTGTATATATGGAATCTAGAAAAATGGTACTGATGAACCTCTTTGCAGGGGTAGAAATAGAGACACAGACATAGAGAACAGACATATGTACACAGCGGAGGTGGGACTAATTGAGAGAGAGTATTGAAATACATGCATTACCATATGTAAAACAGATAGCTGGTGGGAAGTTGCTGTGTAACACAGGACGCTCAGCCTGGTGCTCTGGGATAACCTAGAGGGGTGAGATGGGGGGAGGTGGGAGGGAGGTTCAAGGAGGGAGCGTAAGGAGGGAACCCTAAGCCCACATCCTTGAGTGGCAGCACGTGTTGTTTGCTGTGCTCAGCTGTCTGACTCTTTGAGGCCTCATGGACTAAAGCCCATCAGGTTCCTCTGTCCATGGGATTTCCCAGGCAAGGATCTGGAATGGGTTGGCATTCTTTCTCCAGAGGATCTTCCTGACCTAGGGATCAAACCCTCGTCTCTCACATCTCCTGCACTGGCAGTTGGGTTCTTTACCACTGAGCCACCAGAGAAACCCCAAATGTATTTTTTAAAAGGCTGTCCCTGAGACCCACAGCTCTAGAGTTCTTGTATTCATACCAGTCCTCCTCTTGAAGTCAGAGCGTTCATGGGCTTGTACTTCTGGGACAGATGCCTTTGGCAAATGTTTCTATTCTTTAACAAGCTTGCTCCTCTTTTTTTTTCCACTTTAAAAAGATTCATGAATTGTTTTCAACCTGATTTTTATTTTTCTCTCTGTAAACAATAACCACTGTGGAAACTTGATGATTTCCTATTTAGTTTGGATTTATTTTTCTAAGAAGCCATGAAAGGACATTTTGATTTTTGTTTTTAAAATGATCATGTCGGCTGCTGTCAGGAATTATAGAGGGGCAGGAATGGAAGCCAAGATACCAAGGAAGAGATTATTGCAGGAATTCAGGTGAAAGATGACGATGGCTTGGACAGAGTGGAAATAGTGAACATTGAGAGGAGTGGATGTTGCCAAGATATGTTTCTGAGACTTGATGAGACTTGCTGATGGATTGGATTGAGGTAGTGGTGACAGAAAAGGAGAAATCAAGAAGACCTAGATTGTTGCTTAAGCAGCTGGGAAGTGTGCAGCCATGCTGGATTTGAGATGCCCATTTGAAATCCAAGTGGAGTGGCTGAGTAGGCAAATGGATACAAGAGTCTGGAGCAAGGAAAGGGATAATGCCAGGGCTGGAGATGCAGTTATGAGCAATGGTTATATATATAAAGTTTTTAAAACCATGAGCCTAAATGAGATGATCTAAAGAACATTCAGATAAGGAGAAAGGGGCCCAGCACAAAAATCTGAGGATTTCAGTATTTAAAAGCTGACTTGAAAAAGGGCCAGCTAGAGCCTGACCAGAGCTGTCACAGAAAACTCCGAATTTCCAACCACGACTTACAAAGATCTGCGTGGTCTGACTGCCCACTCCTCCACTTCTCTGTCACCGCTCTTCCTACCACCAACCGCACACTAGCTCTCCTTGCCGTTTTTTCATTTCTTCCTCAGGGGTTAGCGCCAGCTTTAAAACACTCTCCCTACTCTCTTCCCTTCTCAAGTCTGGATCTCCTCAGAGCCCCACCTAAAAATGCCAAGTCCTAAATGTGGCCTTTCCACACCACCTAATATGAGGTGGCCATCCATTCCCTCTAGCCATTATCCCATTTTAATTATGGACGTGTCCAATCTTTGAACATTTGTCTTTTTGTTCATTTCTTACTGCTGAAAGCTCCATGAGAACTGAGACCTTGTCTGTCTTGCTCACTGCTGTACCTGCAACACCTACAGCAGCTTCTGATACACACAGACTCTCAGAGATGTGTGGATGAATGAACAAACGTGTGGAGGAATTCTCTTTCTAGCAGTTCTACACACAATTATAGACACTACTGGGTCTTTGTCCACACAACAAAGACAAGAAAATCAGCTATTAAGATGTATGGCATCCCATGAGGAAAATAAAAAATCATTTTCTAGCACAAATTCATACTGCTTTGGACTCTAGTTTTTAAATGAATTTTTACTGAAGTATAGTTGCTTTACAACATCATGTTAGTTTCTACTGTACAGAAAAGTGAATCAGCTCTCTTTGTTTTAAACGTTGTATCATACGGGGGGAAAAATCTATGTAGGGAAAAATCCAATGAAGAAAATCTTTGAAAATAAAAGCTGAACAAAATCAGCCCCATTTTAGACTCTGGGTGCATGAAACAAAAACACACAGGATTCACAAGGTGCTGGTGGTGGAAGTGGGTAAGTAGGTGGCTGCCAGTTCTTTTCAGGACTGAACAAAATCTTTATTCTTTCAGTGTAGATGTTTAGTTAAAGGCTGTGGGCTGTTAGAGCTGGGAGAAACCTTGGACAACACCCGATCCAGCTCTACAGAGGAGGCCAGAGAGGAGTGGCCACTTGCTTAACTTTCCAGTTTTTGCGGACCCAAGCCTGGACCAGAATGTAGGTCTTCAGAGCAACTCCCAATCCAGAGTTCTCTTCACTGGGCTAGGCTCTCTCCCCAGCTCTGAACTTACTTATCAAAAAATTCTTTTTTTCAGTATTGGCAATCAGGGCAATTAAATTCTGGGTGGAAATACTCTCATGAACCTAAGTCATTGATCAGCACCCTAATCTTCCGTCTCCTCTGCCTTTTATTCCAATTAGTTCCTCTGTGGTCAGTCTTCTTCCAGGCTTCTCCTCTCCCTGTCATAGTAACTCAGGGCTCAGCGCCATATTTCTCTGACTTCCAAGTATCCCCAAAGCTCTCATGGCTAACTATACCCAAACTTATCTCCTGATCTGACCTTACCACTGAATTTAGGCTTGCATATCCAGTATAGGCTTCCCCAGTGGCTCAGTAGTAAAGAACCTGTCTGCAACACAGGAGACGTGGGTTTGATCCCTGGGTCAGAGTATCTCCTAAAGAAGGAAATGGCAACCTACTCTGATATTTCTGCCTGGGAAATCCCATAGACAGAGGAGCCTGGCAAGCTACAGTTCATAGGGTTGCAAAGAGTCAGACGTGGCTCGGCAACTAAAATAACAGCGTCCAATACCTACTTATTTCTGCTTTTGGTGTCTGTAGTGACATACACCTTTTCATTCCCAATACGGGTTATTTGGCATTTTCTTTTTTTTTTTTCCTTCAGGATAACTTGCTAGAAATTTGTTTTGTTCATCTTTTCAAAGACTCAATGGCTTTGATGATCCTCTACTGCATTCTATTTCTGCTCTTATCTCTTTCATCCTATTCTTGTATAGTTTCTTTAACAGGACACCTAGCTCATTTTATTTTTTATTATTATTTTTTAAAGATTATTTCAGTATGTATTTCTAAAAGACATAGTTAAAAAATACAAGCACAGTAACATTATAACATATAAAGTTGTAATTCCTAAATATCTTCAAATATTCATTCTTAGTTTAAATGTTCCAATTGTGTCATATATATTTATTTTTTTAAATTTGATTTCCAATTCAAGATCCAGTTTATGCCCATGCATTATAATTTGTCAACATGATTATTAAGTCTCTTTCAACCTATAGATTGTCCCTTCTTTTGTTTTTCTTGCAATTTATACATTAAAAATTTGGGGTCTTTTGTTTCTCTAGTTTCACACAACCTGGATTTTGTTGACATCCTCCCTTTGTCATTGTTTAACAAGTCTGTCTCCTGACTTCCCTGTAAATTGGTTGTTAGAAGCTTCATTGGAGTCAAGTTTTTCTTCTTCCCTCTTTTTTAAAGCAAGAATACTTCACAGGACCCTGTGATGGACAGGGAGGAAATGTAAGTAAAGATTTAAAGCTACAAACTTTTCCTTGAAGCCTTTCTCTGCATCATGTAGGTTCTGATATTATTAGTTAGCTCTTAGTATTTTTAAATTTCTGTCATTTCTATTTTCTCATTAAGTCTTCTCAGTGCACTACATTTTTAGCTTTACCTAGAACCTCTATTTATAATAATGCTTTTGTCTTAATGACATCTGTTTTGTCTGTATAATCACACTAGCTTTCCTTTAGTATTTTCCTGATTACATTTTCCCATTCTTTTAACTTTTCCATGTCCTTATGTTTTTTAGTATCATATATTTTAATCCAATTTGATTATCTTTTTACTAGTGGGTTTATCTCATCTTACCTTTTATTTCCATATCATGCTATTTGGTTCTCTACTTGGTCTTTTCTGGCCTTTCCCTTTTACCTGAGAACTCCATCTTCATCTAATAAGATGAGAACTTTAATATATTCCCATATTCTTTGGTCCCCTCCCATTCTGACTGTGTTGATACCGTGAAGAATTTCAGTTCCAAATTGTTATGAATATACTTGAAATTTAATATTTTTCTTTATCTTTATTTTTTTTTTAAGTTATCAGTAAGCTATCAATTTTCCTCTCAAATCTCAAGCATCTCCTGGATTTGTTTCTCTTTTTAGTATTTTCTTCAAAAGTGTTTTTAATTTGCATCTTTGGGTGGAAATCTTCTGAAGCTTCGAAAGTTCTGAGAGCATGTTTATTATGTCCTCACATTAGAGTAACTATCAAGACATGAAATTCTAGTTTCAAATTCCATTTTCAATTTCATATTCTTGAGCTGGGAATAGTAATCTCCAAACACAATTAATTAAACTATGCTAACATCCTAAAATCAAAACCTTACAGTGATTAAGGTTTGTAGAATATTTAAGTTAAAAAAAAAAGTCTACTTTTTGTTTCAGAAATGGATATATGTAGAAAATATCTAAAAATCTATTCTTCAAAAATATGGAGTGGCTTTTACTAGATGGAGACACTGAAGTAGTTTCTTGTTTCTTTTTGCTTTTCTGTACTTACTATATGCAGGAGATATAAGAGATGCATGTTTGATCCTTGGGTCAGGAACACCCCCTGGAGGAGGGCAAGGAAACTCCAGTATTCTTGCCTGGAGAACTCCATGGACAGAGGAGCCTAGTAGACTATGGTCCATGGAGTCACAAGAAGTCAGACACGACTAAAGTGACTTAGCATGCATGCATGCATCATTAAACTATTTACTCTTAGTTTCTCCATACAATTTCTGTTTTATAATTTGAAACTTATAAATCAAGAAGTTCTATGATCAGTCGATCCTTTGCAGGTATCACTCTTTCAATCCACATCCCTTACAACTCCCTGGAGGACACATCATATTAATTTATCTTTATGTCCTTTCAATGATTACTCAGTGCTCAACAAATATAAATATATTACATCAAGATGCCAAAAGAATGCATCTCTAGGATAAAATGTGACTGTCTTCTACCTGATATATTTAAATTAATCACCACAACAATGGGATTCTTTAAATTAGAACCAAATGATTAAAATAGGTAACTTTCTTTTCAGAAGAAGTCTTTCTTTAAATAAAGTCTTTTCTTTTAATCCTAAAATATAAAACAGACAAAAACAGAGTCATTCTAGTGGGCACTGGAGGAGGAAGGTGATCCTGTCCACTTAGCCTTCCTCCTTGTCCTTCATAGGCTGCTGCACAGTTTGAAAATTACAGTTCAAATTCAACTGACCCCATGCACCATGTCAGAGCTAGAAGAGAAAGCAAAAACACACTCAATTTGATATTTATTTATTTAGCTATTTTTGCAACTATAAAGTACAATCACTAGTACACCTGTAATTCTTTATAGTGTGTTCAACTAAAGAATAAGCAAACACAGCCTAGGTCAGTTTAAAAAGAAATCACAGTACTTCTTAGTATAGTCTGCAAAAGAGGGAAAAAGTCTTGGACCCGCTCCTTGGAAATAAATATCAAGTAACCGTAAAAATATTAAGCCATTTTCCAAGTCTTCAGGGCGGTTCATGGATGGTCCCAGGCAGAACATCAGAGTTCCTCTTTGAAATAGCCCAGCTTTGCCAATGACATCTCTTTTCTCAACTGCATAACTTCCCAAAACATTTGGTCAACTACACAAACAGAAAAGAGGGACACAAAAATCATAAAATATCATCTTAATTATTTTTGTTTCAATGAAAATTTAGGTAGCTGAAATGCCAACTGGACATTTCTAATGATGTACCTGATGCTTAACATCCTATCACTGTTTCACACTAACTTTTCCATGTACTTCTGAGCATCCCAGTTTTATTAATAAATATATTTACTGATTTTGTGATCACAATTTGTTAGATATTATCAATGACTACCATTTTAGTCCAAAAGAAGGTAGACATTTCAGTGTCCTGAAATGGCAATGTTGCTGCCTTCTTGAGTAACTATTCTCAATGCTCGATTGTACAAGAGTTATTATCTCACGGATCTTCTTGCTCTAATTTGCTCTATCTTGGCCATTTTTCCCTTTTCATTAAAACTAACAGAGTAAATAGGAAAAAAGGAAAACATGAGACAGTCCAGAGAACTTAATAACATTCTTTGTAATGACAAGGAAAGATTCTGCGTATGGCTCAGTTAGAAATAAAAATAAATTCAGAGGATAAGCTGTAAATTTCTATTATCTCTGCTTCTTTAAGTCCCCTCTATTAAGTGGAGAAAAGTTGGCTCTGTTTTAGATTATAAAAGGTCTCCCTCTGACATATGATCAGATTAGACTGATTTAGATCAGTGGTTCTTAACCAGGGAGATTGTGCCCCGCTGTGTGCATTTGGCAACATCTGGAAATGTTTTTCATTAATCGCACCTAGTGAGTAAAGCCCAAGGATGCTACTAAAACATCCTACAATGCACAGGACAGCCTCTCTCAATAAAGAATTATCTGGCTTAAAAGAATAATAGTACCAAAGCTGAGAAACCCTGCTTTACATTTAGCTGCCTTAAATCCTTTTCAGCACAAGGCACAGATAATAAACAGAATGTAAAATCAATAATAATTTACTACAAACCCACTCAATATAAAGTGTACTAAAGACCGTGAAATAAAAGAGTAAGAGAAGCCAGAGAAGACATCACTTTCATCACTGTCAACCCCCACCACTTATGACCCTTTCTTCCTATTTTCATAAAGTAGAGTACTTTTCATTCGTCCCTATAAAAACTCTTTTTTAACAAGGAGAAAAAATACACTTGACAACTTGGCACAAATCATCTGTTCTTAAGCTTAAATAGTATTACCTACCAACAGATATTTTAAAAGATTTCCATTTTATTAAAGTCAGAAAAAGTTAGTTCAGTCGCTCAGTTGTGTCCAATTCTCTGCGAACCCATGGATTAGAGCATGCCAGGATTCCCTGTCCATCACCAACTCCCGGAGCTTGCTCAGACTCATGTCCATTGAATCGGTGATGCCATCCAAACATCTCATCCTCTGTCGTCCCCTTCTCATCCTGCCTTCAATCTTGCCCAGAATCAGGGTCATTAGAAATGAGTCAGTTCTTCACATCAGGTGGCCAAAGTATTAGAGTTTCAGCTTCAACATCAGTCCTTCCAATGAACATTCAGGACTGATTTCCTTTAGGATTGACTGGTTGGATCTCTCAAGAGTCTTCTCCAACACTACAGTTCAAAAGCATCAATTCTTCAGAGCTCAGCTTTCTTTATACTCCAACTCTCACATCCATACATAACTACTGGAAAAACCATAGCTTTGACTAGATGGACTTTTGTCGGCAAAGTAATGTCTCTGCTTTTTAATATGCTGTCTAGGTTGGTCATAGCTTTTCTTCCAAGGAGCAAGCACCTTTTAAATTCATGGCTGCAATCACCATCTGCAGTGATTCTGGAGCTCCAAAAATAAAGTCTGTCACTGGTTCCACTGTTTCCCCATCTATATGCCATGAAGTGATGGGACTGCCAGGATCTTAGTTTTTTGAATGTTGAGTTTTAAGCCAAATTTTTCACTCTCCTCTTTCACCTTCAACAAGAGGTTCTTTAGTTCTTCGCTTTCTGCCGTAAGGGTGGTGTCATCTGCGTGTCTGAGGTTTATTGGTATTTCTCCCAGCAATCGACTCCAGCTTGATTCCAACTGAATGCTTCATTCAGCCTGGCATTTTGCATGATGTACTCTGCATATAAGTTAAATAAGCAGGGTGACAATACACAGCCTTGATGTATGACTTTTCCAATTTGGAAGCAAGTCTGTTGTTCCATGTCCAGTTCTAACTGTTGCTTCTTGACGTGCATACAGATTTCTCAGGAGGCAGGTAAGGTGGTCTGGTATTCCCATCTCATGAAGAATTTTCCACAGGTTGTTGTGATTCACACAAAGGTTTTGGCATAGTCAAAAAAGCAGAAGTAGCTGTTTTTCTGGAACTCTCTTGCTTTCTCAATGATCCAGCGGATGTTGACAATTTGATCTCTGGTTCCTCTGCCTTTTCTAAATACAGCTTGAACATATGGAAGTTCATGGTTCATGTACTATTGAAGCCTAGCTTGGAGAATTTTGCTAGCATGTGAGATGACTGCAATGGTACAGTAGTTTGAACAATCTTTGGCATTGCCTTTCTTTGGAATTAGAATGAAAACTGACCTTTTCCAGTACTGTGGCCACCGCTGAGTTTTCCAAATTTGCTGGCATATTGAGTGCAGCACTTTAATAGCATCATTTTTAGGATGTGAAATAGCTCAACTAGAATTCCATCACTTCCACTAGCTTTGTTCATAGTGATGCTTCCCTAAGGCCCACTTGACTTCACATTTTTATCAAAGTCATAAAAAGCACTATACAGTTTAAAGACTACTTGTGTGCTTTGCAGACTTTTTAAATTCAACATTGATTAGAGATAGGTTTCACCCCTATTGTTTTAGGCATTAAAATCTAATTACCAAAAAACCCCCCCAAACCCATAATTACATGTGATTATAAACAAATGACTATTTTCAATATACCAGAGTTTGAAAATGCTAAACTAAGTTTTTACCAACACAACTAATTGTTCGAAAGGATTAACATTCACTGGTTACATTACTAAAACACAGTAGGCTTTTACCAGTTTTTCAGTATAAGAAAATTTTCAGGGTCTGAAAAAAGATAAACAAGAAAATTCTCCACAACTTCAAATACAAAATTGGTATGGACTTGTCCCTAGCTCAGTATCTGCAATTTCTGTTTTAAAACCATATGCAAGGAGATCCAACTAGTCCATTCTGAAGGAGATCAGCCCTGGGATTTCTTTGGAAGGAATGATGCTAAAGCTGAAACTCCAGTACTTTGGCCACCTCATGCGAAGAGTTGACTCATTGGAAAAGACTATGATGCTGGGAGGAATTGGGGGCAAGAGGAGAAGGGGACGATAGAGGATGAAATGCTGGATGGCATCACCGACTTGATGGACATGAGTTTGAGTGGACTCTGGGAGTTGGTGGTGGACAGGGAGGCTTGGCGTGCTGCAATTCATGGGGTCGCAAAGAGTCAGACACGACTGAGCGACTGAACTGAACTGATATATTAAAAAATCTATTTTTTGGAGCTGTCAGGTCATGTAAGTTTCTATGGCTGGTATTTAAGACATCCGACTATAAAACCATAACTAATCATGAAAGACAACAATTAAAAATGCTGCCACCCTGGCACTAGGTTAGCTCTCTGGATATATCATCTACACGTTTCTGTTGATGTAGAAGACAGGGATCTTTACTCCACTCGGAATTACCCTCACGACTACTTTATTAACTCACACGTGAAAGGAGAAAATACAGAAAAAAGCCCTGTGGGCTCCACTAATTAAAATAAGCCGGTCCACATTTAGAGCTTGCTCAGTTTTATTTCCTAAGGAGCATGTTCAACGGGCTTTATGCTCCTCTCACATTTACCATCTGGTTTATCATATATTCCTTAAATGTTAAAACTGATCCTGCTTCAAATTCAAGAGTAAAATGTGGCAAGCCTAAGGATTAAATACAATATGTTTTTAAAAATGCTTTAGTTCCCAAATTCTTCACACATTTTACTACACCTATTAAAGAGATTCAATATGAATGTACCAATAATGTTTATTTGAGCATTACTATTATGTTCTATACTTTTTACTGAACTTTCATGCAAATATTTTATAATGAATTGACACTCACCATCTTGCTGTTTCACAAGTCCCTGCTGAATGTACCGAATGTATGTGAAAAAGTTACAGACAGAAGTGATCTGGGTCAAAAAGAAAAGAATGTTAACCAGTCATATGTTTCATGTCAAAGAGAGCTTTATTAAAATTCATGGTTATGTTACTTACCCTGTATCTGCAAAAAGGAGAAATATAGTAGTAGTTGCTTGAGTCCCCTAGTTTAATTCTGTGTTTACAGGACTTGCTCTGACCTGTGAGAGCACATTTTCTGTAAAATAAGGATAAATTTTAGTTTCAAAAAATTAAAAGCATTTTGCTCCTACCTTTTGAACAAGTTGCACATGTATTCAGACAACATATATTTGACAGCCTACCCTGTATCAGGCACTCTGTGACGATGAGAAAGACAAAAATCCTACCCTCTAGGGCTTACATTCTAGTAGAAGTTTACAGGCATAGCATTCAGTATGGTTCTAGAAATAAAAGCTAGATGTTTTAATATATGTCCTTGCTCAGTCACTTCAGTCGTGTCCAACTCTCTGCGACCCCATGGACCACGGCCTGCCAGGATCCCCTGTCCATGGGATTCTCCAGGCAAGAATTCTGGAGTGGGTTGCCATTTCCTTCTTCAGTGATAAAGTATGAAGTGAGTGGTGAAGTCCCTCAGTCATATCCGATTCTTTGTGACACCATGAACTGTAGCCTACCAGGCTCCTCTGTCCATGGGATTTTCTAGGCAAGAGTACTGGAGTGGATTGCCATTCCTTCTCCAATATATGTCCTAATCAGGAACAAAGTTACAAATAAGTAATCAGCTGCAGGGCAGGCCACAGCTTTCCACTGGGACTTCAATTTCTGTCTTAGTTGAAAAAAACTTAAAAGTGATTGTTCAAGTCTCAAAACATGCTACTGATAGCCTGCAGGACAAGAGTTTCCAGATGGGATACTTTTTGGTGTGTTGGGTTGGTGTATATGCATTTAATGTGGCACTTAGGCCTGAGAAATACAAAGGAATAAGATACCTTACAAATATACTGCATCTTAACAATTACAATTACACAAAGAGTACATACTACATTTAGACATACCAACCTTCCTCTTTGCATACTACAACATGTATGAGGGTTTTCAGGCTACAATGGGATGGAAGTCTTTTGAGAGCAGGGAATGTACTGTATTCATCTTTAAATGCCTGACAATAAGTATCTGCCTGGCAGAGAGCAGACATTCAGTGGTTGCTGGTTAAGTGACAGGCCACCTGTCACTCTACTTGCTCAACAAGATCAGGTTGGATTCACAGAAGCCCAGGGTCACCCTGCTAAGGTAGAAGCTTGACTAAAGACAGCTACCACTCCTTGTCAATGCAAACATAATGTAGCTCTAAAGTAAAATAAAGTGGCCAATAGCATTTTATAGGACATTATAAGTTATAAAGAAAAATGTATTAACTAGACATTGAATTTTCAGCTATACTTACAAGAAATATGAAATGAATGTGGCTCCATATTAAGCAAACACACAACAAATGGTTACTTAAAAGAGAATAATTTTGGCCATTCAAATCACAAAAGAACTCTTACCTTTTCAAAGAGATATCACCTCACCGTTCCTTTATTAGAAAATGCCTTTAATGATCTATAATAATATTTAAAAGTACTACTACTAGCTTGAGGAGGATGGACAATCAAGAAATTTAAGGCACAAGTGTTAAAAGTCCTTGGAACTATACTAAGTATAATTTATACAAGAGAAAAAAGTACCATCAAACTGATAAAAATCACCTTTATACTGCTCTTCTGGAAGCAGACATATATCTATCTGTTTGTCTACTATTTTTCTAACTTTCAAATGACTCAGGTAAAATGGTTTTAAGTATCAACTTTTAAAATAATAAACTGTTTAAGTTATCTCATTTCTGAAGCTAATATATTTTTATTTGAGCTAGAATTCAACGCTAAGTCTTCTGACCTCTAATTCTAATTAAAAAAAAAAAAAAATACATACTACACTACCTCAGTATCTCAGTAGCTCTAGTCCCAAGATTTCAAACCCTTGCTTGCCATTTTCACTCGAGAATGTCAACGTGTCTAAGTCTGCATCTATCATCTTGTAAACCAGAGCCCTATTAACTTCCAAAAGTTCACATCACCCATCCAGTCGCCTCTAACACCTTTCTCTGCACATCTTTCCTCCCCATACACTCATCATCCTCTGAATGCAGTTTCCTTGTTCCCTTCTTCAGTCTTTGGTATCCAAATTCCACTCATGCTTCTAAAGCCTAGATCAAACCAAAGCCCCTCCAATAATTATTCTGATCACCACCAGTGGAGTGACTTTGCCTTCCACAAAATTCCCAGAGCACTATGCCATTCACTTAGTGACTGTCTCGATAATCTCATCCACAAGAGCCTTAGCTGGGGCCATACTTCACGTTTCATTTAAAAAATACAAGGAAAAAAAAAAAAAAGGACACCATTTTCCTTTGGTTTTCTCCACACAATATGCACTGCAAACATCTTGGCTTCTGGCCCCATTTCCACAAGCACAACAATACCCTTAACTATGTTAATTGTTCCCTATATAACTCAGCTGGTAAAGAATCCACCTGCAATGCAGGAGACCCCCTTTGATTCCTGGGTTGGGAAGATCCACTGGAGAAGGGACAGGCTACTCACTCCAGAATTCTTGGGCTTTCCTTGTGGCTCGGCTGGTAAAGAATCCACCTGCAATGCAGGAGACCTGGATTTGATCCCTGCGTTGGAAAGATTCCCTGGAGAAGGGAAAGGCTACCCACTAGACTATCCTGGCCTGGAGAATTCCATGGACTGCATAGTCCATGGGGTCACAAAGAGGTGGACATGATTGAGTGACTTTCGCTTTCATTCAGTATAATTATTTTAGTAAAATATTGTAAAAATCTACTGTAACTGAGATTTCATTTGATGATATTGCACATTTAATATGTGGGATGGATACAATGCAACCATAAATTTAAAATCCTACAATAAAAACTGCTATTTGTAAAATAAGGTATAACACAGAACTTAGAAGTACAAAAACTGCTATCATTAACAATCAGGATAAAAATACCCAGGAGTTTGTTGATGGGTAGAATTTAGGAATGTAAATCTCTTCCCCCAAATTCAGAGGCCACCATACTTCAAGTGTGGCATGGGGAGCGTAAAACAGGACACAACTCTAGGTAGACAGACTTTTTGGCACATGAACAAACACAGGACTAAAAAAATAAGTTACCCAAATACCAGCACTGACTGATCCTGCTGAAAGTGCAATGTGCGTAACAGGAAACAGGAAGAACGACACAACTCCCACATCTGGTTTTAACAGACCTAAGGCAATGGCACTCCACTCCAGTACTCTTGCCTGGAAAATTCCATGGACAGAGGAGCCTGGTGGGCTGCAGTCCATGGGTTCGCTGAGTCAGACACGATTGAGTGACTTCACTTTCACTTTTCACTTTGATGTACTAGAGAACGAAATGGCAACCCACTCCAGTGTTCTTGCCTGGAAAATCCCAGGGACGGGGGAGCCTGGTGGGCTGCTGTCTATGGGATCGCAGAGTCGGACACGACTGAAGCGACTTAGCAGCAGCAGCAGCAACAATTAATCTCAACCAGCGCTTCTTCTTTTGCCTTCAAATAGCCTGCCTGACAGGATTCAACTGTTGCTAGCTAGCAGCTCTTTTGGGCCTCCCAGGTGATGCTAGTGGTAAAGAACCTGCCTGCCAATGCAGGAGACATAAGAGACGTGGGTTCGATCCCTGGGTGGGGAAGATCCCCTGGATGAGGTATGACAACACACTCCAGTATTCTTGCCTGGAGAATCCCATGGACAGAGGAGCCTGGCAGGCTATGGTCCCTGGGCTGGCGCAGAACTGGACACAACCGAGCGACTTAGCATGCGTGCACATGAGCTCTCCTAGGCTCTGCAGTCCCCTTATGCTGATCTAGTTTTCAGCCAACTAAGCAGCTTCCCCTAAATCTTTCAAAGTCACTTTTTAAACAGCTGTGCCAAAGGTTTTAGGAACTGCTGGTTTCAATCTTTTCCAGAACTGGTTGGAAAAAGGCTTGTTCTGCTATGAAATGTGGAGTCACCCCTGAAGCTACACAACTGCCAAATATTTCTTACACATGAAGACAGAAATGTTTCTTTACCAAAGTGAGAAAGCTTTACAATGAGAGCACTGAAGGAGAGGACCAGCCAAGTCTTTTGGTGCCCTGTTTTCATGCTTGGTAAGACCTGGTCTAATTCACTGTCTTTTCAAACTATTTTTGACAGCAAACTTCAAGAAGAAATATTTTATACAAAAAGCCCATAACATGAGAAGTATAACAAAAAAAAAAATCTGCTTTTGATCCATTAAAGAGATTTCATAATCAGGTAATGGATTACAATATGTGGTTTACAAAAAAAAAGTTTCTGACACCTGATCTACCTGGATCCCATGTACAGGTCTGTAATTAAAGAGCTCTCCAATGACGATACATCTGAAATTCCCACACTGCCTGCAGGTTGGTCTCTGGGCTGCACAGACTCTAAACAGAAAACTGACGAGAGATTTAACCATATTTAAAACCAGAAAAAATTAAACTACAACACATAAAATTTTTAAAACTCAGTATTCTTCCACAAGACATGATTTTAAAAACATACTTTGGTCCTCCGCATTCAACTGCAGATGCTTTCACGAATCGAACAGGTTGTAATCCCACTGGTTCAATGCTTAAAGTGTTGTTCTCCACAGCCTCTAGAACAGCTGAAGCCAACTTCACAGAACACAGAAAAATATTAGATGCTTACAGGAAAATGTAAAAATTCTAGTTCACAGTAAACTGATGTTTAAAAATTATTTTACCCCAAGTTCTGCTAGATTTGCCTTAGCTAATGAAAAAGAAACCACATAAGCTTGGTTTGAATTCTTTTATAACTCCAATATTGTTATGCAAAGTGATTCAGTTACAGCTAAATAACTTTTCTCATTTTCTGGAAGGAAATTAAAGACATAAATTTCAGATCACCCCTTATCCAGAATTAACATCCACTATTAAAGTCACTTCAAAATGAATATCCTAATGCTTGATTTTGCCAAATTTATGCATTATTTTTAAATACTGGTCATCATAACAGAGCAATATATATTAAACAGAGCTATATATTTAATGATCTCGTATTTATGTGCACGAGAGTATACAAAAGAATTAAATGAATTATCAAATATTAAATGCCCAGATGGAGACGGTAGTAACTGATAAACAATTGATGAAATGGGCAAACTACTTTATTCTGGCAAGATTACTTACACATAGCAGTCTACCTAAAGTTAGGGCCAGAGCCATCATGACTGACAGCTATGTATCAAAAGCATTTCATTCTTCCTCTTAACTTCTCCTTACAAGTAGTGTTGCAATTAAATTCGCTAAAGACTCTTAGGATTAACTTTCTTAAAACACTTACTGACTGGATATTTGTAGACAAACCTTCCACATGTAAGAACAAACTAAAATTATGACCTTACATCTGCACAGCGTTTTAAGGTTTTCTGTCTACTTGAAAGTGTCAACGTGTTAGTCAAACAATCATGTCTGACTCTTTGAAGCTCCACGGACTGCAGCCCACCAGGCTCCTCTGTCCGTGGAGCTCTCCAGGCAAGAAGAGTGGAGTGAGTAGCCTTCCCTTTTCTAAGGGATCTTCCCAACCCAGGGATAGAACCTGGGTCTTTTGCACTGCAGGCATATGCTTTACCATCTGAGCCAACAGGGAAGTTTTTCTATCTACTTAATTGACTTCGTTTTGTCTTAACAAACCCTGAGACAAGGGCAAGGAAGGCATTTTCCCCTGTTTTAACGATGAAGGAACTAAACAGGAGTTTTAAAATCACATATGGATAAACCAAACAAAGAGCTTGAAGTATACAGAAATTCCTTTACACTGACTCTTGGACTAAAAGTTAAGAAATAAACCCTATCCCCTTAACATATGTAATACTTCACTCCAGTGCAAAACACACTGCAGTGTGAATGATCCTCTGCTCAAATAAGGAAGGAGGTTCAGTAAGTGAATGCCAAGAAATTATTATGATACTAATGTGGAATGGAGAAAATGGTAAAACATGACATTTTATAAATTATCTATGTAAGAGACAGTAAAATATGTAACATGTCTAAGTAAAAGGTATAGGAACAACTCTAATGCATTTCTATTAAAGTTTTTTAAAAATTACCTCACTTTTTGAGAAGGTTAAACAAGGAAAGATATCTTCCTGATAGACTTTGTCTAAGAAAGGACAGGTTCTGTCCATTGTGGGCTCATCCTTCCAAGATCTGAATTCATTATACAGGGATAAGTCAGCCTGACAAAAGAAAACATAAAATAACTTTTTAAAAAGCACAAACAGAAAATCACTTTATAAAACCAAAACCTAATTAATATATTATCAAAAAACAAATATTCTTTATTTAAAATAACAATTGAACCATTTTTGATTAGTTATAATACAGGGTAGCAATTTTTAAATTGAAGTATAGCTGATTTACAATATTGTTTGTTTCAGGTGTATAGCAAAGTGATTCAATTAAAATTTTTTTTTCAAATTCTTTCCATTATAGATTATTATAAGGTATTGAATATAGTTCCCTGTTGTTGTTTTAGCTGCTAAGTCATGTCCAACTCGTTAGTAACCCCCTGGAGTGTAGCTTACCAGGCTCCTCTGTCCACGAGATTTTCCCAGGCAAGAATACTGGAGTGGACTGCCATTTCCTTCTCCAGGGGATCTTCCCCACCCAGGGATTGCACCTGCCTCTCCTGCCCCGGCAGGCAAGACTGCCCCACTGAACCACCAGGGAGGCCCAGGGTTCCCTGTACTATACCGTAAACTCTTGGCTTGCTTTATATACAGCGGTATGTATCTGCTAATCTCACACTTCTAGCTTATCCCTCTCTCAGCCTTTCCCCTTTGGCAACCATAAGATCCCTTTCTATGTCTGTGAGTCTGTTTCTGTTTTGTAAATAAATTCATTTGTACCTTCTTTAGGATTTCACATGTAAGTGATCATATTTGTGTTTTTCTTTCTGACATCTTCAATGAGTATGATACTCTCTAGGTCCACTTATGTTGCTACAAATGGCAATATTTTATTCTTTCTAAAAAACAATCCAAACTCCCAAATAACTAGGGGGTGCTTTTCAATGTAATCACTACTGTGTCAAAGATCACTATCACTGCCTACCCATCAAAAAAAAGTGTAACACAGGTGCACACTGTTTGAATACAAAAGTCTTCTGAAAACAAACAATTTGGAGCCAAGTTAATTAAAACAAGTGTTTAAATAAATAGAGGCTGACCAAATTGTGAAATCTATTTTTGGGGTCAAAAGTGACACCAACTGTTCAGCTATTTAAGGCATTTCCAGAATTTTCAAAATTTTTACTCTATAAGGTACAAAACTAAAAGCAGCATACACACACAGCCTCCTAAATTGACTATCTCAAATATATAACATTCATTTAGATTTTTTTTGCCATTTCAACATCTAGTGTCTACCATCTGAATTACCAATAATCTAGCTGGCACTATTCACTCTTCCAGCTGTCTCTTCTCTTTCCTTCCAATTTAATAATTTTTCCCCAAGTATTCTTCTCTTTGGATTCCTCCAGCCCAGCTCAATACTGCTCATCAGCAAATAAAGATCCACCCAGCCCACAGCCACCCAAACACAGAGCAGTGTCCCTCATCCACCCGCAGCTCTAAGCACTAGATACCCTGCAAGTGAAACACTGACTGCGTCTACAGCCTCCAGGACAGCTCCATCAGATGTGCATGTACTCTATGTGAAAGTAACGAAAGACCGGCTGTGCCCCAGCTTTCCTAGAGACTTTCCTGTAAGGTGTATAATGGCAATCTCAATGTGAATTTTTTTCATCCCAATCCATAAATTCCTTGAATCAAAGCTAAAGGCAAAAGGATAAAAACATTAGCAGATAAGTAATACATTTTCAAATTAATTTTCTCTGTAAAGTCTACCCTTTGATGGATATAAAACCCAAACTGGGTAAGTAGTGTTCTGAGAAAAGACTCTAGTTGAAAGGCAATAAATTAAACTACTTATTAAGAGCTGACTCTGTCAGGAACTATAGTAATAAGCACTTCACAAACATTTAATCTTCAAAGCTAGGCAAGATAAATATTATAACCTCCATTTATAGATAAGAAAACTAGAGTTTAGAGAAATAAAATAACTTGACCAAGGTTACCAAGCAAGAAACCAGTTAATGTTCACATTTGAGTGACTTGATCTCAAAGCCTCGCCTAACTGTGTGTGTATGCATGCACCTGTGTCCTTAGTGCTCTCAGAAGATACACTGGAAAGTCATGACTGAATGCCCCCATCACCTTTTCTACAGAAATATGGACATACCCCATTTTCTGTCCACCTGTTATATCTAAGATTTACACAGGTCAAATTTATGTGTTTCCTTTGTCTAATAAAACATTTTGACAAGTTTTTCACAAAATATTACAATACAAGATATACCCAGAAAGCAGAACGTTATATGCTGCCTATATGCATATTTTAAGGAATTTCATAAATACAAAACTTTAAAATGTTCCATGAGAAACATCTAAATTTTCTTAGTGTAAAAAACAAGGAGAAAAAGGTACATAATTACACACACTGAGAAATCACAGTAAAAATACAAGTTGTACCAAGCAATTAAAAATGCTATCAATACTGAAAGAAATCAGAATTAAAGTTATGACTAAAAACATTTCCTATTTAACAGAAACCAGTGTGAATTTTAATTTCATCACTTTCAAATTTAACCAAGTAATGAACTTCTCTCTCACCAGCATCCTTCTTTCTTATGAATAACTAAACGATATACAATTCAATTAAAATGAGCAACAACTCTGGTTATTCAATTTAATAAACTCCTGGCTTCTATGTAAAAATCTAAACAAGCACAGCTTCTTAAAGATTAATGAGAGACTTGAATTTGACAATGTAAAATACAACTTTCAAGAAAAAAAATGGGAGAAGGCTGCTTGTTAATTAGTGATCTATCTCCTTGGACATGCTTTCTCATCACATGTAAGTAAAAACTATTTTACAATTACACAATTTTTACTCAAAACAGCTCAAAATATTAGCACATTATCTCAGCTATCCACATAATATACCTTGTAAAATTAAAGCTTACCATCAGTTCTATTTTTTGTTGCTTAATTATCTGAATTAACTCCAGGACTACCTTACTGATATAAAATTGTTTCTCCCAGAATTTAAGTAAAAACAATGCACTGTTCTTCAAGAAAATCACCTAATATTTTCATATATTTCTTATGTTCATATTTTGCTGGAGCACGCAAGCAATAAATTTTGACTAGCCAGATCATTAAAGTCACCCACTCTCCTTTATACAACACACGACAGTTTGCTCCCTAAATGAAACATCGAGATTAAAAAACTTACCAAGTTTCCAGCAGGTACTCCAAGGTCAGCCAGGAACAGAAGGGAACTGAAGAATCCCTGAAAGCAGTCAGCTCTAGACAAAGCCTCCCCCATCTTAATACTGAATATTTTGTACTAAAAGTTTTGCTGGCAAAAATCATAACCAACAGCAAGGTGATGAGAATTACTAAGTATCAACAGAGTCAGAGGGGACAGTCCTGGACGAGTTACCTCTTTGCAGTCTTTTACAATTGGCTGTATCACACTGAGGTCCTGATGGCTGCCACTCACAGCACTGCTTGTACTTTTATTTCTTGTATGCCCCTTTTTAAAATGTGCCTTTCCACCTGGCAGAGGCTCTTGTGTAGGTGACGTTGGAGAACTGGACAATACAAGTGTCTTCAATGCAGCTACTTCAGCTTGGAGTACATCAATCTTGAAAAGAAATCAACACAGTCACATGCACTGAATATGTTTTACGACAGATGCAGCTAAATGTTAACAATTTGGTAACTTTCAGAGAAGAAACATAAGTTTAATGTGTATTTCCTGTGGAATAATAAAAGGAAAGTAAACTAAATGGTTTTTTTGGGAAGGCTTTTTATTTTTAATCAGTTTTTTGATGTTCCCATACAGTCTGGATTCAGTTGCTATTCACAATGTCAGATGAAAATTTTAAAATTATCAAAATGTTTAACATTTCACTATGTGGTTTTCAGATGAGATTGGGTGCGTTCAGGGTGGTATGGCTGTAGACATCACCAACTCAATGGACATGTCAATGGACATCACCAACTCAATGGGTGCGTTCAGGGTGGTATGGCTGTAGACATCACCAACTCAATGGACATGAGTTTGAGCAAGTTCCAGGAGTTGGTGATGGACAGGGAAGCCTGGCGTGCTGCAGTCCAGGGGGTCACAAAGAGTCGGACATGACTGAGCGACTGAACAGATGCAAATTTTCAGAATCTTTATATTTAAAAATAGCTTATGATTAGGNAATGGACATGAGTTTGAGCAAGTTCCAGGAGTTGGTGATGGACAGGGAAGCCTGGCGTGCTGCAGTCCAGGGGGTCACAAAGAGTCGGACATGACTGAGCGACTGAACAGATGCAAATTTTCAGAATCTTTATATTTAAAAATAGCTTATGATTAGGCGCAGTTCATTTCTAAAATAGTAAAATCTAGTAACATTTCAGTGGCTTTTTTAGTGAATTAAAAAATAATTGACTTTAAAATGTAATTATATAATCCTTTTGATAATATGTGTGATTCACAAAACTTTAAATCATTTGCTTCTAATATAAATGTACACCAAATGTTCACTATTAATTATATATATGTAGTAGCTATTTTCTTCTTTATAGTGTCTTATAGTTTTAAAAATCTTCTAAAGTAAGCAGTACTTTATAATCAGAACAAATCCAATAAACATCAAGGTATTTTTCAAACTGTAATGACTAGTTTCTTTATATTTTATCCTATTAAAAGCAGCAAAAACTTACTTTTCCTTGTGCTTCTTTTAGCTGTTTTTCTGCGGTTGCCTGCTTGACATTTGCTTCTCTCACCATCTTATGAGCTTCCTAAAAAAGTTAACACCTCATATTTTGGAAACAAAGTATTTAGCATTTGTTTTCAAAAATCTTTCAACAGGTGTCTATGATTGAAACAAAGACACACTAACAAAATTTTGTCTAAAATTAAGTATTCAATGTCAATAGCTGAAGCAGCAACTTTCATCAGGCAGATCAATTATTAGGATAAAGAACAGGTACCTTCTTTTAGTATCTATTACCACAGAGGCAGGCAAGGTTAGTGTGATCATTCGAATCAATACTTGTGTAAAGACTGCAAATGTTAAAGAAGGAAAAGTCATGATCCACATGTCAAACCCAACTTCTTTGCAGTTAGGTTTTTATAATTTGTATTCATTATTACTATGCACAGCAAAGACATACAGGAGGAACAAGCAAAAACATTAACACATCAGGAATGCTGCAGTTTATCGGAGTAACAGCTGAGAAGCCTTAGAGCTTCCTAAAATTAACTCACAAATCAATATTAAATCTTGATTTTGTGCAGAGCAATCGAAAGGTTGAGTTTATCCTTTCATAAGATCTTAATTTTTTAGTATCAAATATATGAAACTCTACATATTTAATTCCCTTTCATTCATACAACATTTATTCATCAAACACTTATTCATAACATCTCTTCCTCAGCTACCGTTCCAGATGCTGATAACTCTTAAGGAGCTTACACTCTGAAGACATTCTAATAATCAAATAAAATATGAGTACAAATTCTGGATTTTATTCTAAATCCATCATGAAGCCTTGTGGCCTTTTAAGAAAGAGAATGACATTATGTTATTTGTATTTTAAAAAGCTTACTCTGCTGTATGGAATAATCCCTATAAAATATAAGGGTGGACTGGAACAGTACACAGGGTGCTTGCAATAATCCCCCAGGATGTAAGAGCTTAGATCTTAGAACTTTAATTTACTGTTCACGAGGAAGAGAGTGATGGAAGGCAGAAGGAAATAAATCAGCTTCAAAGATATTTAATAGTTTGACAAGTGAACCCTCACTAAGTATGTCGGCTGTTCAGGGGAGAGTGGAAGTTCTCCACACCAGAGTTCAACAGTGGCACTCCCATTTGTTCATTTGTTCTTAGAGTATGTAATGACATTGCACCTTGTATGTGCCCTTGTATTACACTAAATTTACAGATAATGTTTTAAATAAGAAAAGCTTTACTATCAATGCTTATAATTAGATGACATGAACTGTGAGAATATTCCATGCACCATTATGCTGGCTATCTTGTGTCAAAGCCTGTAAGAGCTATCAAATTTAATAATGAGATAAGCATTTTTTCTTTTAAAAATAACAAGTATTTCAACACTGAATAAGTGCTGAATTTTAACAAGTGACTGTCATTAAAATACTACTCGACAGGTAGTTCCCAAATAATAAGTATATCTAATCTGATCCTTCAAGATAAGTGACATTTTAACTATGAATCCAGAAGTAATATGTGCTATGGAGAGAATATTTGTTTAATGTTTAGAATTGGATTCTGCTTTCATTAATGGCGGACCATGCAACTCAGAACAAACATCCTACAGAGAACAGTTTTTAAAAGCTAGACAAATTTTTTAAAAATGTTTTTGAAGATATTAGAGAGCAACAAAATAGTGAAGAATCAGAGGACCAAGATCCAGAAGAAGTAAACTGAGGAAAGTGAGCTGAAACTTGGGGTGATTTGTCCCCTTAGAGATATAAGGGATATACTGGAAAGGTATAAAATAAATGTAACTGGAGTCCAAAAAGGAAAAGAGAAAAGAGCTAGAATGAGGCAAGAGGAGTATCTAAAATGATAATTCATAGGATTTTAAAAATTGACAAAAGACATCAAAAGATATATGAGCTTGAAAACTTTTCTATCACTGTCATTCTGAAACCGAAAAGGTATTTAAGTATCATCTACACAGGAAAGTCAGTAAACTTTCTAGAAAGGCCAGATAATAAGTTGTTCAGGCTTCTAAGCCATATGGTCTGTGTTGTAACTACTCAACTCTGCTGCTATAGTGTGAAGGCAGCCACAGACAATAAAATAATCAATGAATATAGCCATTCCAATAAAAACTCATGGGCACTGAAATATGAGTTTCACAGAGTTTTCATATGTCACAAAATATTCCTCTTTCGATTCTTTTTCCTCCTCTTACCATTTGAAAATGTAAAAACCAACCTCGGCTCGTTAGGTTGCACAAAAGTAGATATAAGCCAGTTTTGGCCTGCAGGCTATAGTTTGCACACTTGTGATCTATACAAACATTCATGTCCATATATTTACAAACACTGAAGACAGAATTTTTTTCCTCTCTGGTTAGCAGTGATTCAAATTAAGTTGATCTTTTTCTTTTTTTAATTAATTATTTTTTTTACATTATTCTACTTTACAATACTGTATTGGTATTGCCATACATCGACATGAATCCACCATAGGTGTATACGAGCTCCCAATCCTGAATCCCCCTCCCACCTCNCATAGCTTTGACTAGATGGACCTTTGTTGGTAAAGTAATGTCTCTGCTTTTTAATATGCTGTTTAGGTTTGTCACAGTTTTTCTTCCAAGGAACAAGTATCTTAATTTCATGGCTGCAGTCACCAACTGGCTAATATAATTTAGGGAGAGTCTACTATATCCCTTCACACCTACTCACTGATGGTGTAAATGACAACCCCTCAGGGAAAGAATTTTCTACCTAAGAAGAAACATAAAAACTAAAGATGAGGCCAAAGATGATACAATCTAATGCAATGAAGCAAGTCTTCAAAAGCTTGCATTATTAATATTTTGGCATTGTTTTTTCTGATGAGCTGAAACACATTATGAGTAAAACAAATTTAGGTGATGCAAGAGGATGTAACTGATCACATACAAATTTCAAGTCATGTCTGTTTCCATTATATTCACAGGGCCAACTTTAGAGATTATTTTTCAGTCTTTATTAAGGCAATCTAAAGACATTAAGCTTTCTATTGCAGTAGTTTACAACAAACTCTCTTTTAACAGCTATTAGTATTGGACATTAAAGAGGAGATAATAAGGAAACATGAGATTCACTGATGAGATCCAAGGAATGTTTGCATAATTTAAGTTTTATTGACTCCAAGTGTTGAAATGAATAACGTTTGATATGCTCCAAACACTCACTAACAACTTCACCAGAACACTGCCAATTATCAACATCAAGTAGACTATTCTTATATGAGTAACATCAAGTAGCTCATATAATCTTCCCCTTTTCTTTTCCTTGATTGTGTTTTTCCAGGGTTGTATTCTTGCATAAGAAATCAAGTGGAAAAACTCTTTCTAGCTCCTTTCAGGAGAACTATATGTCCCTTTAACTTGGAGCACTACAGACCTGCAGTGAAATCTTGGTGTGATCCTGACACTTTAGAAATTTAGAAGCTTTAAGATGTACCAGCCTGAGTTGCTGCAGAACCCAGAGAAATTTAGCTGAATTGAGGACTGTTTACAGATTGAATCATTTTTCTAGATCTCTTGAAAATGGAGCTATTATTTATAGAAAATTATTTGGAATTTTGCAATGCACTGATATATTTTTTTGTTAAATAATTTATACAAATCAACATAGGTGACCTCTAGTTTCATCAATGTACACAATCAATCCAAACTTAAATTCTATCACTCAAAATCATCACAGATCAGTGACTTGAAATATTCTTCCATGAGCAAGAGTAAGAAATCTATTTTACATAATTTTTGAATAGTTTTACATAATTTCTCAGACCACATAGACATACATATTCACATTTATACATACATATCTGAAATAAAACATCACATAATAGAACTTTTACCCACAATATGAAACATATTCTGTTATTTTCTATTATAAACTATATAGTCAATTCTATAAAGTGTTCTCTAATGTCACTGGAAACACTGAATTAACAAACACTAAACCACTGCTTCCAGGGAAAATAAAACATTAATTTCTCTTGGTCACTATATTTTCAACAACCAATCAAAACACAACCTTATTTTATGTATATCTGTGATCAAAATCATCCAATTTAATAGGTATTGTTGATTCATTACCACTGAACTCAGGCAGACAGCACTGACTCATGCCTGGACAGATCTTATTTCTACACAGGAGATCTATTTTCTCGACACGGCACACCACAGCCTTGTTGCCTCAGGAACTGTATGCTTGGGGGCCATCTGAAACATTTAAATCACCAATGAAAATGAAAAAAAAAAAGTGGTGCTAAACAGACTGTGAAAAGAATACTTGTTCATAGTATGAGAGCCGAAACAAAAATGATGATGATCAAAGGTAGCGTATTGCCTGGCTTGATCTCATTCAGGAGCATGTTCCATTGGCAAATTCAAAACTTTTTATGCTCTCTGCATGATTCCAAATGACTGTAAAAGCAGCATTAGCATTGGTTTTGGGGTTACAGATCAATTTTAGGAAAGAGGCAAATTCACCAATATGAAATCCACAAATAATGAGGACCAACTGTAAATACGTGTGTGCACATATGTGTGTGTGTGTGTGTGTGCACACATGGGTGTATGTGTATCCCACTAATAGGATTTAATTACAAATGATTTTTGATTGCCAGGTTGAAAAGTCCTTCCATAAGGTAAGTGACTTAAATGTCAAGATTATGACTGGACCACCATATTTGAATGAATAAAAATATTGCCAATATCAAGGATCTCATTAAACAAGACTATTTACATCAGAATAATGTAGAAATCATGAAATTATTATCAATGCATTATCAACATTACATATACGCTTAATGACAGCAACAATGAGGAAATATTTCGGTATGTTAATTCCAAATAAGAATTTTTCCCCAAGGTTGTTCACTACACCAGTGTTTGTATTAATAAAAAAAAATTAGAAATATCCTTAATGAGCATCATCAACAAGAGAATGAGTGAAAAAATTACCCTATTTTCATACAATTAAATTATAGCCATGAAAATGAATAATACAATATGGAAAATATAAAATATATATAGTTAAGTAGAAAAAAGGGTGAAACTGTAGATGTTATGTGAACATTGATATAAAGTTAAAATACACAAAACAACACTACATATTTTTTAAGGACATGTGTATAAAAACTCAAGACACAGTTATGTCGATGTCTTCAGTTTTAAATGCATTAAACCATGATCTTGAATTGTACTCATGCATAAAAATTCAAGATAATGGTTACATTCAGTAAGGGGAGAAGACAGTGATATCGGAAAAATTTTATTTCTTAAGCTGGGTTGGGATAGATAGAAGTCTATTTCATTACTTTCTTTATTTTTCTTAACCTGAAATGTCTTATTGAAATATTTAAAGCACCTATTTATATATATGCAAAAAATTACACTATCTCCTCATCCCAGAAAGATAATTCATTAGTGACATTAGTATAATTTAGTACAGGTATCAACTGATGAGAGGGAATTTATCAAAATAAATATGTTACATCAACCAAAAAAATACACATTATCATTAGTCCGGAGAAGGCAATGGCAACCCACTCCAGTATTCTTGCTCAGAAAATCCCATGGAAGGAGAAGCCTGGTGGGCTGCAGTCCATGGAGTCGTGAAGAGTCAGACAGGACTCAACGACTTCACTTTCACTTCACTTTCATGCATTGGAGAAGGAAATGGCAACCCACTCCAGTGTTCTTGCCTGGAGAACCCCAGGGACGAGGAAGCCTGGTGGGCTGTCGTCTATGGGGTCACACAGAGTGGGACACCACTGAAGCAACTTAGCAGCAGCAGCAGCCATCAGTCAGATAGGACATGTGGCATATAGCCGCTATGGATTTTTTAATAGAGGCACTTTCCTCCCTGAATACTGCTTTAACTTTTTACCAAAAGATTCAAAATAGACATTGGAATCCAGTTATTCAAGAGTAAAAGTTATATGAACTGATATGTTTCAGTACTACCACCATGTCAGGGTCCTTCTAGGTCAGCTTCTAAAATAAAATGTCAAACTGTGCCCCACCAGTCAGCACCCAGGATGGCAGTTTCTAGTGCCATCCTAAAAAGAACCAAACCCTTTGGAGAAAAGGATGATCCTAGAGTTGAAGCAGGGAATAAAAGATAGGTCTGGAGCACCTTGCAGCTTCAGAAAGTAAGGAAGTACCCCCAAACACAAACCTGTATTGTGGGATTATGTCAACAGAACATAAAAGCCAACTGGAAGAACCAAATTAGAACAACTTGAGTAATAAAGCGGCATTGGATTAAAACCCAAAGTATAAAACAAGCATACTGAATCCATAATGATATTAAATAAATAACAGTAAAACAATAGGCAAACCTCTCATGCAAACCTCCTAATAATTTACGTAGATACTCACCCTCAAAGTGGAGCATAGCTGCCTCTCTCTTAAGTATTGGATGTATACACAGTGGCTTCCGAAAGAGTACAGTATCACAAGGGTGAATAAAGAGTAATTTTCCATAGAGAAACTTGACAAATGCTACCTTAGCCAGAGGATAAAGAGTTTGCATCATCAGCGATAAGTGATTTTAATGGAATGTACATGATATGAGTTACTGAAAATAGCACTTTCTCTCTCTGGTTTTCCTCCTAACAACCCATACCTCCAACCTTGTCAGGAAGAAATCATTGGACAAACCCAAAGTGAAGCATACACTACAAAATATCTCACTAATAATATTCCTCAAAGCTGCCAAGATCATCACAAACGAAACATCTGAGAAACTGTCACAGCCTAGAGAATCCAAAGGGAGATGTAAGGACTAAACGTNGAAGAGTTGACTCATTGGAAAAGACTCTGATGCTGGGAGGGATTGGGGGCAGGAGAAGAAGGGGACAACCGAGGATGAGATGGCTGGATGGCATCACTGACTCAATGGATTCGAGTCTGAGTGAACTCTGGGAGTTGGTGACGGACAGGGAGGCCTGGTATGCTGCGATTCATGGGGTCACAAAGAGTCGGACACAACTGAGCAACTGAACTGAACTGAACTGAACTGATTCTGTATCTGCCCTCTAAGGACTTTCTACTTATAAGGACCAGATACTTTTCCAAAAGTTGAGCCACATGGTCTGATTTATGTGAACAATGGACAGAAATCTCCACTAGCCAAGATTAATCCACTACAATCAGTTGAGAAAGGAAACATTTTACACTCTTCAAGTCATCTTACTCTAACAATTCCTGGACTTGTACATACTGTCCCCCTTAACTGGATATCTTCTCATTTTCTCCCTGCTGAACTCTTAGACTCAGCTTAATCACCATCTCTACTGTGAATCTTTATTGATATCCCTTGGCAGAATCAGTCATTTTCTCTATACTCCTATAGCTTTCTGATCATACCCATTTAATACGATATTTTTCCACATCTTCCTGAATACTAATAACATAATGAGATATTTATGAAACTGTCTTTTACATTCAACTGTTTGCTTCTGTTATGGTCTCCAAAGATGGCCTTCAGTAAACCACATCTTCTGTTGGTCTAGACTGGTAGTCCTCTCCCATGATGATTCTTGGTTGGCCAGGGGTATGCAGAGCCAGCTCATATCAGCTCTTGAGAGAAAACTGTACACATCTCTTCCCATTTTGTGTTCAGTGATGTCACATCCATAGCACTACAAACTAGTGGGATTTTTCTATTTGTTTAGAGAGCTAATTTCCCAACATACCTTGGTTTATGATTCACAGTGACAAAGCGAATGCAGTGGAAATGATGCTGAGTCAGTTCAGAACTTTGCTTCTAAGAGAACTAGAAGATTCCATGTTCTTTCTCTTGAATGCTGATTTTTACCATCATGTAGAGTGATCAGTTCCCTGGAGGAGGGCATGGCAAACCACTCCACCATTCATGCCTTGAGAATCCCCATGGACAGAGAAACATGGCGGGTTGCAAAGAGTCGGACATGACTGAGCAACTAAGCACAGCATACAGATATCAGTTGTGGAAAGGAAGAAGCTTTGTGAATGTATAAAAAAGAAGAGCCCAGTCACACCAACATTTCAAAGGAGGCTCCACATGACTCCAGCCACAGACATCATTTCACTGCAATCACATGAGAGAGATAAACCAAGACCAGCAGAAGAATAACCAGGTCACTGGAAGAATTACAAGAAATGATAAATGACTGCTATAGTTTAAAGCCACCAAATTTGGGAATGGTTGGTTAAAATAATTATTAACTTAAACATTTTCCTATGTCAAGATTCATATTTCATTCACCTATGATATCACAGATGAATAGGTTAGGATAGGTATCCAGAGTGAATACACGCTGGATAGATAATGGATATTGTCTCCTTTGCTTGTAATACTTCCTTAAGGCAATCCTTAAGGCAATACTTACCTATCTATTCCCCTCTGATGGGAAGTTCTGCCCCTTCAAAATAATGTAATAACACTGTACATTTACTTCCTAACAAAAATGTGCTGCATGCTAAAGTTGCTTCAGTTACGTACAACTTTTGCAATCCTATGCACAGTACCTGCAAGACTCCTCTGTCCATGGGATTCTCCAGGCAAGAATACTGGAGTGGGTTGCCACCCTCCTCTAAGGGATCTTCCCCACCCAGGGAACAAATCCACGTCTCTACTGTCTCTTGCACTGGCCGGTGGGTTCTTTACCACTAGCGCCACCAGGAAGCCCTAACAAAAATAGATATTTACTAAATAAATACTGCAACCCCTTCGAAAAGCTTACTATCAATACTCAATTCAGACAGTCCTTCAGAACTGGCTATCATATCTACCTTCTCATCCTGATAAGAGTAAAGGTCTCTGCTCTCCTACCTGACTTTCTTAAAGGTCCTCCTCCCACAGTGACATCAAGGCAAAATTCCTGGAGGTAACAGGTGTCTGAGATGTCTGAAAGTGAAGTCGCTCTCATGTTCGACTCTTTGCGACCCCATGGACTGTAGTCTACCAAGCTCCTCTGTCCATGGGATTTTCCAGGCAATAGTACTGGAGTGGATTGCCATTTCCTTCTCCAGAGGATCTTCCCGACCCAGGGATCGAACTCGGGTTTCCTGCATTGTAGACAGACGATTTACTGTCTGAGCCACCAGGGAAGGCCCTTGAGATGTCTGAGATACATGTAAAAGAAAGCCTGTGATTTTGATCTGCTAAGGAACTTAGGTATGGCCAATAGTCCAGTTTCTGTTCTGATTATGTAGTTTTGGGGAAATGACAAAAATCTTATTTTAAATTCTAAACCTGCTTTATTCAACAACAAAATCTGTTTCTCTTTATTCATATGTCATTTGATTATTTCTTATACTTTCTTCTCCTTACCTTTGTTCTAGGCTCTTGTTTTTCATGCCTACCTGTGTTTGTATATGCTATGCTCTCTACCCCTATAACTTACCTAGTCATCTGGCAAGATGCATTACACACAATATCCCACATAATCATCTTACCTATCCCAAGAGCTACACATTATTTTCAATTTACAGATAAGAAAATCTAAGATCATAAGGATAAGTAACTGGTTCAAAATCTCACAGCCAACAGTAGCATCAGATGTATAGCTGGGTCCAGATGTACCCAGACCCATACAACTCTAAAACACAAGAAGTGGGAGATCAGAGAGAGAGTTAAGAATAAAATCAGCTCATATCTCTTTTAAAAAGAAGGGGAATTGAAAGGAACAATAAATGTATATTTTGCATGAATAAATACAGAAACTTGTTAAATACTGTACAGATAAGAGTTACCCAAGAAAAAAGTGTTTCCATTTCCACTTCTATTCTGGAGTTATGAGAGAAAACTATTTTTCTTTTTCTTAGAACTCTTACTCTGCAAAATCAAAATGTATACACAATGACCACATAAATGAGAAAGCAGATCAAGATGTGCTTCTCGTTGCATTCTTGTGGTTGGCATAAAGTTCTGTACCACAGCCACTCCTTAGACACCAGGTCATGGGCTCAAAGATACAGGCAAGCCGACTTGGAAATTACACACCCAGAGACCCACAGTGTTCTGTACTAGAGCATGGTGGTGGGTTCCTTTGTCCCCAATCTAAGCTGCTGCTTCACCACAGCAAAAAGGGCTCGCCAACAGTCTTTGTTAAACTCACTCTGTAGACCCCACAACTGGCAGAGCCCTGGTCTAGAGTCATTCAAGTGTCCAAATGATACAGATGTCTGGACAACTTGTTGAAGAAGCAGTGAAGAGAAATTTCTGGTGAGCTGCATAGTCACAAAATGCTATAACATAAAAAAAGTCTCAAAAATATTTCAGGTGGGCACAGTTTTGTCTTTGCTATTCATTTTAAAATAGAAGTTACATATTATTGCAAAGCCAATGTACAAACTTACAAGGAATTCTAATATACTTATGAGTAATAATAATGCCATAAACTGAAAGTCACTCAGTTGTATCCTACTCTGGGATCCATGGACTATAGAATTCCATGGAATTCTTCAGGCCAGAATACTGGTGAGGGTAGCCATTCCCTTCTCTGGGGGATCTTCCCAACCCAGGGATTGAAGCCAGGTCTCCCGCATTGCAGGTGGATTCTTTACCAGCTAAGTCTCCAGGAAAGCCCAGTAATGCCATAAGCATTTGGCATAACTTCACCTCACCTCACTGTATCATCATGACACTTTGGTGCAGTTGGTATCATTATATACTCATTTCACAGTATCAAACTCAGGCTCTGAGATGTTTAGTCTTTCCTAATCACTAGTCGATAAGTAAGAGAGTCAGGACAGGCACTCCAGTCATTTGATTAAAGAGGCAGGATCATAGAGTAATCTTAAAAGCAGAATTCTGAATGCAGATTGCTTGCACAAAAATCCCAGCTCTGCCCCACACTAGTTGTATGACTTTGGTTAAATCACCTCACATCAGTTCCCTCATCTGTAAGATGAGGAACATCACAGTATCCACCTCATGATATTATTATTTTATTGTTATTGTAAGGATTAGATTAGTTAATATACATAAAAAACTATATAAGCATTACCAATTATTATTACTGATTCCAAATCTACTGATGTTTTACTTCTTGTCTGCCTCTCCCACTCCTGTGTTTGTTCTAAAATCTAAAATGGAGGTGGAAGGTAGGACTGAGAGAGAAGAGAGGACTGGAGATGGCAGCAGAGAGCTTCTAGTAGGGACTTGTAAACGCTGACCTAATCCATGACTAGAGAAATCTTGGTACAGCTCTGAGGGCAGGAGAGTCAGAAAGCTCTAAATCCTGCAGTTCTGTTTTGGGGCTAGGCCAGCATAAAATCTCTCAACTAGGAAACAGAAGAAGATTCCATCTCCAATGACGGTGTAGCTCTTTGCTGAGGCTACTCAATCCATTCACAGTTGATCAATATAAGATCTCCAGAAGTGTCAAAAAACTAATTATATTTTAGGTCACAAAGCTAATTTTTCAGCCTCCTAAGCTTAATATCAGTGACCCATCTTGAACCTTTGCCCATTTGCATGTATAGAAATCTTTACCTGTATTACTGATTATTATTTAGTTATGTGTCTAACACAAAATTAAGAAAAAGATTTAACATTTTAAGCCCATCATGCATATTTTCAAACTGCTTTCCAGAAAAGCTGTGTCAGCTCACACTAATGCAGCCACTCCCACCCAACACTTAATATGATTCAAAAAAGGTAAAATCTTTGCTAGGGTTAGAGGAACAAATGCATATGGCTGATTTAACTTTTGTCTTTTATTATTACTGAGGTCAACCTTTTAAAATTTATATTATAACTATTTGGAAACTATTTATATTATTTGTTTTAACAATATTTTATGGTTTTAGTATACCTCATATGTTGGGAGATTTTGTTTATTTTATGATTTCTACATAATCTTGATATAGAAATAGCATTATTTAATGGTTAATTAAAGGAAAATGCTCTCCCAGTAAGTTATTTTCTTATTTAATTTTTAAAATGTTTTAAACAGAAGTTTGGAAGCCTTCTCACAAAAATTCAGAAATTATTTTATACTTTCCTACATCAAACTGATGTTACCTCACAATTTGCATAAATTAGACTTCCAAAGATTAACCAAGAATCAAAGATAATTATCAGAATGTATACACTTGGAGCTTATGTTTCTTTGCATTTCTAATTTTTTCACAGACTAGACAATGCCCTCAGTCAGTCTCTCCAATCAGGAAGCTTCCATAAGCCTCTTATCCTTCTCCATCAGAGGGCAGACAGACTGAAAACCACCATGACAGAAAACTAACCAATCTAATCACATGGACCACAGCCTTGTCTAACTCAACAAAACTATAAGCCATGCCATTTAGGGACACCTAGAAATCACTGCAGATGGTGACTGCACCCATGAAATTAAAAGACACTTACTCCTTGGAAGAAAAAAGTTATGACCAACCTAGATAGCATATTCAAAAGCAGAGACATTACTTTGCCGACTAAGGTCCATCTAGTCAAGGCTATGGTTTTTCCTGCGGTCATGTATGGATGTGAGAGTTGGACTGTGAAGAAGGCTGAGCACCGAAGAATTGATGCTTTTGAACTNAGGAGTTGGTGATGGACAGGGAGGCCTGGCGTGCTGCGATTCATGAGGTCGCAAAGAGTTGGACACGACTGAGTGACTGAACTGAACTGAAAGTTGAGAAAAGTTACATAAATATTATAAGCCTTAGAAATGCAAAAATAATACACACACAAAAAAAAACCCCAGCAAAAGAGGAGAAAGAAATCAAATTCACTAACTTCTTAAATATTAACTGGGAATAAAGGGATACAACTTGAAGCTCATAAATCAATTAGTATAAATCTGAACATATTTAATCCCATAGAAATTAAACTAGAATTAAATGATAGAGGCAAAGGAAAGAAACAGTTACTAGATAATTTTACAGTGCCACTTATAGTAGGGAACAAAGTCAGTATCTAAAGAAAGGCTAAGAGAAATTCTTTGATTAAAGATAACTAGAATAGAAATCAAACCTTCCAAAATACAAAAAAGGACAAAATTTAAAAAAGGAAGAGAACTCAAAGAAAACAGTACACATAGTGAAAAGATCTGTATACACACAGAGTAGACATTTGAAAGCTATGTGACAGAAACAAGCCTAAATACAGCATTTTTTTTTCAATAAACATATGTGTATAACCCACTTATTAAAAGAAAATGATTTTCAGACTGGTAAAAGAGCAAAATCCATCTCCAGTCTCTATACAAGAGATACACCTAAAATAAGTAATTCAGACAGGTTAAAAATAAAAGGCTGGTTAGAAGTGTACTAAAAAATATGAGACAAATAAAAACAAAATAGAGGCCTCAATACTGATATCAGACACAAGGCAGAAGTCATTAAAGAAGATAAAAGAAACTTCATAATGCTAAAGACTACAACACAAAATGAAAACTTTAAAACACTCTCAAATACAAAATACAAAAGTAGATCTAAATAAATAAGAAGAAAGACACATTATGTTACTGAATAGAAAGCAGGAAGTCATCATAAAGATCCCAATGCTCCCCGAGTTTATAAATCTGTAAATGCATAAATTTAATACCAGGTCCTTCTTGAACTCTAAAATTTCACAATTTTATAACTATATATGAAACTGAGTCAATGCATTCAACATTTCCTACTATATAGGTATTATGGTAATCCTTCAGGATACCAAAACCAAGTAAGACACTGTTCTTTGAGAAGTTTCCAATCCTTAGAGCAATACATAGATCATTCGCAAAGGTACATTCTTGAATCGTTCCCTACTGTCTACCACAGTAAACCTCACCCTGATACTAAAGACCCTCTACAACATGTGCTCACTTTCCCTTCTCAGAGTTATTACCCTTGATCCACACTCTAAAAATAGAGTTAAACTGTTCTGATTTGTTCCTGTTTCATTTCCCAATTTGATCTCATCCACCTGGACTGCCATAAACGTTTGACTCTTTATGCTTCTAGATCCAACTCAATCTACCTATATGAACTCGTTTGTATTTCATGTGAATACTTTATAGAAGGTCACTTGTACTTTTCATCCTCAGTACCTTGTACTGTAATACAGCTATATGAAATTAACTCCTTCAACAAACACTAATTTTGTGTTAACAATTCATCAGGCATTCATCAAGGGTCTGGAAAGAGAAAAGCAAAGAGGCCTGTTTCATGCTTTTCACAAAGCCATAGCCTACTAACAGTGGCAAATATTTAAATAGATTCACAAGGAAAAAGAAACAGGAAACAAATATTTAGACAGATTCACAAGGAACAGATTCACAAGGAAAAGTCCGGATAACGACTATCATAGTGATATGCACATACTAGAAAAAGTAGGAGCTTGCCAAATGTAAAGACTAAAACAGTGTAAGCTATGGTAGCTAAAGACAGGGAAGGGTGGATGCCATAGTTAGATAATGCTAGAAAATGAGGTTTATGGTGAGTCCTGAAAAACCTTGGCTAATAAAGTGGAACTTTAAAGAAAAGAGAATATCATCTCAAGGGCGATGGAAAGTCACTGAAGGATTTTAAACGTAATAGTGACAATCAGATTGCAATTCAAAACAGTAACTTGAACAGTGTGCTAGATTAAAAAAAAATTAAGACAGGGAAAACAGTTAATTACTGCAATATTTTAGGCAACAGACAAGACACAAACAGAGTAGCAGTATTAGAGAAAAGAAACAAGAGACATTTAAAACAGAAAATCAGGACTCTGTAAGTATACTCCATCAAATTTAACACTATTCTTAAGATAAAAATTTTATACATCAAGAGAGAAAAAAATGCTGGCAATGAAACAATCATCTGATTTTTCTTTTTTTTCAGTTAGAACTTTCATTTTGTACTTTGTAGGAAGAAGTCTTTTAACTGATGGAGATGCAAATTTTTATCATATGTCATTCTCTTTTGTACCTTTCTCTTTGTTTTNAAAAAAATGCTGGCAATGAAACAATCATCTGATTTTTCTTTTTTTTCAGTTAGAACTTTCATTTTGTACTTTGTAGGAAGAAGTCTTTTAACTGATGGAGATGCAAATTTTTATCATATGTCATTCTCTTTTGTACCTTTCTCTTTGTTTTGATGTCATATCATAGTGAGATCCTTTTAAGATTTTTAACCCAGCAATTCACAGTATCAAATACAGCATTCAACTCACATAAATTCCACTGATTTAATAACAACATGAACAGCTATAAGCAAGTTCACACACAAGCAGACAATGACAACTGTCATGACTGTTGCCTAGCTGGGAGCAATTTTAAAACTCATACTGATTTCACAGATGTTAAAATGAGGGAAAATGTACAATTCAGAATCAATGAAACATTACCACATATACATGTCTTTTTTCCTCAACTAGTAAACATCTTTAGGAGAAGGCAATGGCAACCCACTCCAGTACTCTTGCCTGGAAAATCCCATGGATGGAGGAGCCTGGTAGGCTGCAGTCTATGGGGTCGCTAAGAGTCGGACACGACTGAGCGACTTCTCTTTCACTTTTCACTTTCCTACATTGGAGAAAGAAATGGCAACCCACTCCAGTGTTCATGACTGGAGAATCCCAGGGACGGGGGAGCCTGGTGGGCTGCTGTCTCTGGGGTAGCGCAGAGTTGGACACGACTGAAGTGACTTAGCAGCAGCAGCAGTAAACATCTTGACGAGTAAAGTCTAATTTATTTTTCCCTCTACTGGGCCTCATAAACCTTTAAGTACACTAGGTTACTCAAGAAATGTTTGTTCATTAAAGAACACAGTAAATGTTTACAAACAACCCTGGTCACAGTTAGTAGAGCCATGCCAAACACGGATTTGTAGAAGTATGTGTTTCGAATGACTTTCTCTGACTGCAAGCTATAATATTCCACTGAATTTTATTTTCTAAGTCATTTCCATTTTCTTTTAAGGAAGAATAATTAAAAGTTGAAAGTAACACCTTATATCAGTAGGTCTCACACCTTAGTGAATAGAAGAAGCAAAAGAATATAAGAATCAAAGAAAGAATATGTACATCAGAAACTAATAAAACACTGTGAATCAACTATACTTCAACTGAAAAAGGGGAAAAAAAAAAGAATCAATAGGATAGTTTATTGAACATGCATATCCTCCAGCCTCAATACAATAATTCTTTTTCAACAGAATCTGGGGTTGACTCCAGGAATCTAAATTTTAAAAAGCATGTACTAAAATCCAACTTCTGCCTCAGGATTCCACCAAGAGCTGTTCTTCAGCAATGATCTGTAGAAGGCCAGAAGAAAAGACTGGCCTACATCACAAGAAGTGAAGGACTGCATCACTAACTCAAGTGCATCTCTGCACTTGAAACTCAATCACCACACGTTTGGTCTCCCTATGTACAGTACATGTTTGTGGTGGGAAGTTGTTGCCCCACCAATGACTACATTTCCCAGTCCATCACACATTTAAGTGTCCACATGAAACTGGCTCACACCAAAGAAACATGAGTAAAAGTTAGCTGTATCATTTCTAAGATGAAGTTTTTTAGAAGCAGGTGTGCTTTCTCCAACTTTTCTTTACCCTTCATCTCACTAGTTAGATACAGATAATAAAACCCTAAAAGGTCACAAAGATCCAAGATAGAAGAAACATAGATTTCTGAATTACTTCACAAAGAACTGCCTATGAACTATGAACATCTGCTTAAAAGTGCTAAGTGAATAAAAATGAACTTCTACCATGGTAAGTCACTAAAACATAGGAGTACCTCACAAGGAGCAGGGAGGCCTGGCATGCTGCAATTCACGGGGTGGCAAACAGTTGGACACGACTGAGCGACTGAACACAAGGAGCTAGCACATCCCTAACAAATATATTCTGTATGTGTCTACTTACACAACAGTGTAATGCATGCATATATTCATTTAATCAACAGAGCGTGTTGAGAACCTTTTATGTGCTCAAGATATAATCATGAACAAAAACACATGTAATCCCAATCCTTGTGAAGCTCAAAATTACTGAAGTGTAAGTGTAGACATCTATGATGGGGTTAACTAGGATGGGGCAGAGCAATCGATACAAACAAACAAACAGAACTTTCACTCTCATTCAAGATAGAATAACAGGGATCATATTAACCACCCTGCCTGAAACAACTAAAAAGCTGGAAAAAAACATATGAAATGATTTTTAAGACACTGGATGCAGGCCAAAAAAAAAAAAAAAAAGTGATCCTCCAGAAATGGGAAATAATAAAGCAAAGCCTATCAGTTGTTCCAGCTTATCACCTGAAGAGATAAAAGCATTAGTAGATATGGATTATATGTTATTAAACTGTATTTCATATGTTTAAGAAGCTAAGACAAAGCACCTTAAGTAAAATACTTAAAAGATCCAATCAAACCTTCAGTGATGAAGACTACCACATCTGTGATAAAAATAATAATACACTGTACAGAATTAACATATTAGATACAACAGGTGAGGAAAAAAAATAGTGATACTGAAGATACAGCAATAGAAATCAACCACATTTAAAGAGAGATGAAAAAAAAAAGATTAAAAAAAGATGAATAGAGTACCAGTGAGTTATGGGACAACTTTAAGCAGTCTAATGTGCATGTATGAAAGGGAAAATGATAGGATATTGAAAGAGGAACTCCCCAGGTCAGCTGGTGCCCAATATGCTACTGGAGATTAGTGGAGAAATAACTCCAGAAAGAATGAAGGGATGGAGCCAAAGAAAAAACAATACCCAGCTGTGGCTGTGACTGATGATAGAAGCAAGGTCCGGTGCCATAAAGAGCAATATTGCATAGGAACCTGGAATGTTAGGTCCATGAATCAAGGCAAACTGGAAGTGGTCAAACAGGAGATGGCAAAAGTGAACATTGACATTCTAGAAATCAGCAAACTAAAATGGACTGGAATGGGTAAATTTAACTCAGATGACCATTATATCTACTATTGTGGCCAGGAATCCCTCAGAAGAAATGGAGTAGCCATCATGGTCAACAAAAGAGTCCGAAATGCAGTACTCGGATGCAATCTCAAAAACGACAGAATGATCTCTGTTCCTTTCCAAGGCAAACCATTCAATATAACAGTAATCCAAGTCTATGCCCCAACCAGTAATGCTGAAGAAGCTGAAGTTGAATGGTACTATAAAGATCTACAAGACCTTTTAGAACTAACACCCAAAAAAGATGTCCTTTTCATTATAGGGGACTGGAATGCAAAAGTAGGAAGTCAAGAAACACCTGGAGTGACAGGCAAATTTGGCCCTGGAATACAGAATGAAGCAGGGCAAGGGCAAATAGAGTTCTGCCAAGAGAATGCACTGGTCATAGCAAACACCCTCTTCCAACAACACAAGAGAAGACTCTACATGTGGATGTCACCAGATGGTCAACAGCGAAATCAGATTATACTCTTTGCAGCCAAGATGGAGAAGCTCTATACAGTCAGCAAAAACAAGACCGAGAGCTGACTATGGCTCAGATCATGAACTCCTTATCGACAAATTCAGACTTATATTGAAGAAAGGTGGGAATACCACTAGATCAGTTATGACATAAATCAAATCCCTTATGATTGTACAGTGGAAGTGAGAAATAGATTTAAGAGATTAGATCTGATAGAGTGCCTGATGAACTATGGAATGAGGTTGGCGACACTGTACAAGAGACAGGGATCAAGACACTCCCCATGGAAAAGAAATGCAAAAAAGCAAAATGGCTGTCCGGGGAGGCCTACAAATAGCTGTGAAAAGAACAGAAGCAAAAAGCAAAGGAGGAAAGGAAATACATAAGCATCTGAATACAGAGTTCCAAAGAATAGTAAGGAGAGAAAAGAAAGCCTTTTTCAGCGATCAATGCAAAGAAATAGAGGGAAACAACAGAATGGGAAACACCAGAGATCTCTTCAAGAAAATTAGAGATACCAAGGGAACACTTCATGCAAAGATGGGCTCCATAAAGGATGGAAATGGTATGCATTTAACAGAAGCAGAAGATATTAAGGAGAGGTGGCAAGAATACACAGAAGAACTGTACAAAAAAGATCTTCATGACCCAGATAATCATGATGGTGTGATCACTCACCTAGAGCCAGACATCCTGGAATGTGCAGTCAAGTGGGCCTTTGAAAGCATCACTATGAACAAAGCTAGTGGAGGTGATGGAATTCCAATTGAGCTATTTCAAATCCTGAAAGATGATGCTGTCAAAGTGCTGCACT
>SJYV01026359.1:1046834-1094497 GCA_006410875.1 Neotragus pygmaeus
TCAAAAGCAGAGACATTACTTTGCCAACAGAGGTCCCTCTAGTCAAGGCTATGGTTTTTCCAGTGGTCATGTATGGATGTGAGAGTTGGAATGTGAAGAAAGCTGAGCGCCAAAGAATTGATGCTTTTGAACTGTGGTGTTGGAGAAGACTCTTGAGAGTCCCTTGGACTGCAGAGAGATACAATCAGTCCCTTCTAAAGGAGATCAGTCCTAGGTGTTCATTGGAAGGACTAATGCTAAAGCTCAAACTCCAATACTTTGGCCACCTCATGCAAAGAGTTGACTCATTGGAAAAGACTCTGATGCTGGGAGGGATTGGGGGCAGGAGGAGAAGGAAACGACAGAGGATGAGATGGCTGGATGGCATCACTGACTCGATGGACATGAGTTTGGGTGAACTCTGGGAGTTGGTGATGGACAGGGAGGCCTGGCATGCTACAATTCATGGGGCCACAAAGAGTCGGACCCAACTGAGTGACTGAACTGAACTGAATGTGCATGTAACAGGAGTCCCAAAGGAGAGGAGAGATAGAGGAGGTATGTAAATACTTTTGAAGAAGTAATGTCCAAATTTCCCAATTTCTATGAAAAAAACAAGCAACCTACCCCCTTAAGAAGATCAACAAATTCCAAGCTCAAGAAACCTGAAGAGGACTACAACAAGGCACAACATAATCAAATCATTTGCAGCCAGTGATAGAGAGAACTATCACATCACTGTACAGAGAAACAAAAGTAAGGATAACAGTTGACTTATCGTGAGAAACAGTGCAAGCTAGACCACAATGGAGCAACACCTTCAAAATAATGATACTGGTAGAAAAAAATTATCAACCTGAAATGCTTTAGCTGGTGAAAATACATTTCAAAAACAAAGATGAAAAAAAGATCTTTCAAGATATACAATAGCTAAAAAAAATTTATCAGCAGCATACAACAAAAAATGTTAAAAGGATGCCCTTCAAGTAGAAGGAAAATGTTATGAGATGGAAATTCTGGATCCACATAAAGGAATGAAAAGCACTAGAAATGGTAACTACATGGGTAAATATAAGGATTATGACAATTTAAACGGGCTTCCCAGGTGGCACTAGTCCGCCTGCAGGTAGACAAAAGAGACACAGGTTCAATCCCTGAGTTGGGAAGATCCCCTGGAGGAGGGCACAGCAACCCACTCCAGTATTCTTGCCTGTAGAATCCCATGGACAGACGAGCCTGGTGGGCTGCAGTCCGTAGGGTCACAGAAAGTCAGATCAACTTAAGTGACTTAGTATGCATAGCATGCATATGGATTTTTAAATCCCTTTAAAAATAACCAATTGTTTAATGAAAAAATAAGCTAAATGTGTCCTGAAATTTAAAATATATGAAGAAGTAAAATGTATGGTAATCATAGCATAAAAACTGAAAGGGAGAAATAAAAGTATACTTGATCTCTGAACAACACGGGTTTGAACTGCACATTTCCATTTATATGTGGATTTTGTTTTCTATAAATACAAACTACAGTACCACACAATCCATGACTGATTGATTCCAAGGGTGCGGAACTATGTATATAAAGGGCTGACTGGAAATTCATATGCAGGTTTTCAACCACACGAGTCAGTGCCCCTAAATCCACATTGTCCAAGGGTCAACTATATTTTTGTAAGTTCTTATATATGAAGTAGTATAATATCACTAGAAAGTAGAGACTGATTAAAGATGCATACAATAAACCCTAAAGCAATCATGAAATTAGCAAAAACACATAACTGATAAGCCAACAGAGCAAAGATGAAATCACAAAATATACAGAATTAACCGAAAAGGCATAAAAGGGAAAGGGGAGAAAGAAACATAAGAGACAAACAGAAAACAAACAGTAAGTGGGCAGATTTAAACCAAACTATATCACATTAAATGTAAATAGTGTAACATAAGCACACCATTAAAAGGCAGAGATTATTAGAAAGGATTAAAAAAGATCTAATGGTGTGCTGCTTACAAGAAAACCCGCTTTAAAGAGGGAGAAAAAAATAGATTAAAAGTAAAAGGATGGAAAAATGGGAACTGTCTGCTGCTCTTAATCATCAAAATAAAAAATGACTACTGACATAATTTTGATTCACATGTTGCTATAATCCAGGAAATATTTTCATATTTAATAGTCCTTTACAAGTCTTAAGCTCTAAGTAAGTATCAATACTATCTTGTATTCTTCATAACCAAATTCACCATTTGCATGTATTCACACATCATTATCATTTCAATTATGTCAACAGTACTTCTAAATACAACAAACTAACAAATTTTCAACCTGAGCTAAGAAATTAGCAATATATCCTGATGAATAAGTAACCACAATGTATTCTCAAACACGGATATATATGTCCAATAGTTCACTCCTACATAAATTGTGACTTCACTTAATATTCTACGCTAAGACAAAATAATTTGAGCCAGATGACATAGGCCAAATATAACTACATCTCACCACAGCCCCTACCTTTAGGGAAAAGTTTAAAAGAATATTGATTTTTCTTTCTGATATATTCAACCAAAATGTTTTAACATCTCTTTATGGCTGTTTAACCATTAGCCATCCATTGAAGCATTTATAGAGACATATACACACCAGGCATTGTACCTTATTATGCTAGGCACCAGGGATACCAAAATCAGTGTTATACTCCTGAGAAACAAGTCTGTTGGGGGAGAAAATGGGAATATATATTTGTAAAGTGTCATAATATGTGGAAATTATGTTATAGAATGATTTCCCTATCTTCTCAACTTTCTAAATGTGAATTGGTCCCTTTCACCTTAGTGTGAAATTTATATACGTAGAGCTGCTTGTATTATTCCTTTACTACTTTTAATGTCTGCAGGGTCTGTGGTGATATCCCCTATTTCATTCTTGCTATTGGGTCTTCTGTTCTTGTTTTTTTTGGTCTTGTTAGAGGCTTGTCAACTTTATTGATCTTTTTAAACAACCAGCGCTTTGTTTTGTTCATTTTCTCTACTTTTTATGTTACCAATTTCATTGTTTCTGCTTTTTATTATTTTCTTCCTTCTGCTTGCTTCTGGCTTTATTTTGCTCATCTTTTTCTAGTTTTTTAAAGGGATTTCTTAAACTAGATTGTTGATTTGAAACTTTTCCTTTTCTCTAATGTATAAATACTTAGTACTACAAATGTCCCTTTAAAGTTTAATTACAGACTCAGAAAAAGAAATTGAATCACAAATTTGGGAATATCAGAAATGTAAAAGATGAGCAAGTAAGAAATAGAACACATTATGAAAAAAGACAAATCTCCAAGTTAAGATACAGAAAACATTCAAATTCAGCTGAATAGCACAGCATTATTACTAAAACTATTCCTCAAAATTTAAATGACTTGGACTTAATGGCTTCAAGTAAATAATGACAAAATCAACCACGTGAAGAGAGGAAAAAAATCCACACACAGAACGTAATTCCCCAAATCTGCACTACAGAGAATGCAAGAGAAGGAAAGGGGGAAAAAGATTAGAGTCTCTTTTCTTCCATTCATACTCTTGGATGAGCTTCTTTACTATTGAGACCAATTCATAGATTCCTAAATGCTGCCCAACAGCAACTGAGACTGTGCATATGCAAAAGAAAAGTGTAGAACTATAATGATTTCACTTGAGTTGCCCCATGGACAAATATTCATTTTGAATGTAACATACAGAAGAATAAAATATATTTTTGCTTACCCTCTGAGCTTTTGCAAGTTCTTCTTTTAATCTTTCATAGCCCTTTTCTCTAACTTCCAAAACAGATGGGCTTCGTAAGCGGGACAGACTATCAGTACTCAACCCAAAAATATCATCACTGCCATCACAAGCTTCTGTTATAGTAGCACCCTGTAAAAACTCCCTCTCTGCACTACAGTTGTCCTTTCTTGTAGTTAATTTAAGTAACCCAGCTGTGACTCCAGAGGTAGAACAAGGTGCTGGATCTGTACCATGGATGCTGTAAAGGAGAGTTCAAACAAACATCAGCAAGTGCTCAAGTATTAACTGGTATAAACACACATGCCTATAACTGCTTATCCAATTTGTTCACCACCAGAACTAATTAATAGTATGTCCAGAGCCAAAGCAACAACATCTCAAGTCCTTCATAGCCCCATATGGCTAATGGCTATCATCTTAAATAGCACAGAGAATATTTTCATCATGCCAGAAAGATCTATTCGATAGTGAAAATCTATAACAGGGGTCTGCAAACTAAATGTAGGATAAATCCAGCCTGCCACCTGTTCCCTGAAGGCCCACAAGCCAAAAATGATTTTTACATTTTCAAATGGTTTAAAATAATCAAAATAATAATATTTTGTGGCTCAAGAAAATTATATAAAATCCAAAATTCAAGGTTCACATACAAAGTTTTACTGGCGCTTATCCATTTACATACTGCCTATGACTACTTTTGGAGAAGGAAATGGCAACCCACTCCAGTATTCTTGCCTGGAGAATCCCATGGATGGAGGAGCCTGGCAGGAGCGACTTCACTTTCATGACTACTTTTACACCTTAGTAGTCACGGCCAGCAGTCGAAATAGAGACTGTGTAGCCCACAAAGCCTAAAATATTTGCTATTTGGCCCTTTACATAAAAAGTCTGTGACCCCTGCTCTTAATCATTAACATGTATTACTCTTCATAAACAACCTTATATTATTCAAATTTTCTAAAATAATAAAACTTAAAGTAAGTTAACAAAGCAAAATTCATTTGTTTAATACAATGCTCTAAAACAAGCATCTTGATTCTCTCCTACCTGCCACTGGATATTTCCGCACAATTTAAACGTCTGGGGGAGGAATACACAGGTTGTGTAGGAAGGTCAGAAACATCTAAGGCATTAGCCTGGATAGGGGTGGAGCACAAAGCTGAAGGATGTGGCCGGTAGATGACACTAGGTGAGGTAGTCTGCTCTTGAGTTCCCGGTTCATACACAGCAAGGAGGTCTGGAGAAGTAGGTGAAGCAAGGTTCACTTCATGGAAGCCTTCCAAGGGGTCATTAGCCATAGCAAAAGCCTCATCATAGAACAACCTACATTAAAAAGCAGAAAATTATTTTGAGATAGTGGCATTTAAAATTAAAGTAAAATGTATATTTATACAATGTGTTTACCAAACCATTATAAAATATAAACCTAAGGAAAAAAACTACAGTCATTTAAAATTTAATAAGTGACCTCAGAGTATAAATACTATAAAAGGCAAATGATCTGATTCAAAATAAACTTGAAAGTGATGGATAACACTGTTACAGGAAGTAATTAATAAGTAACAATGAAGAATAAAAATTTGTTCGATATTAACTTTCCTATGATATGTGTCTTTGGTTAGAAAAAGAAGAAGCAGTAAAGACAGACAGATACATACACTCGTAATAAGAGAGACTAAGTTCAAAACTATTCTGTTCCACTTCAAACAAAGTCGCATGTGACTGGATGACTTAGTGATTTCTCTCTTTTTCTTAATTTCTCTTCTTTTATTCTGAAATAATTTCAGATTTACAAAATGTTGCAGATATATATATATATATACACACACACATATGTATTTCACCCACATTATGAAACTGTTAACATTTTAGAACCATTTGAAAACAGATTTTACACATGATACCCACTACCCCTTAACATCTCAGTGTATATATCCTAAGTAACACATCACCAAAATCAGGATGTTATTAACACTGAACACTATTACCATCTAAAAAACAGGCCCCGATCAAAGTTCACTGATAGGATATCCTAATAATGTTCTCAATAGGCCCAGGAAAATGCATTATATTTCTCTAAGGCTTAAATTTGAGGGCCAAGAGGAACTACTCCATATTCAAGGTCAGGAGAGGCGGCGGTGAGGAGATACCCCTCATCCAAGATAAGACAAACCCAAGTAAGATGGTAGGTGTTGTAAGAGGGCATCAGAGGGCAGACACAGAAACCATACTCACAGAAAACTAGTCAATCTAATCACACTAGGACCACAGCCTTGTCTAACTCAATGAAACTAAGCCATGCCATGTGGGGGCACGCAAGACGAGCAGGTCACGGTGGAGAGGTTTGATGGAATGTGGTACACTGGAGAAGGGAATGGCCAATCACTTCAGTATTCTTGCCTTCAGAATCCCATGAACAGTATGAAAAGTCAAAATGATAGGATACTGAAACAGGAACTCCCCAGGTCGGTAGGTACCCAAAAGCTACTGGAGATCAGTGGAGAAATCTCCAGAAAGAAGGAAGGGACGGAGCCAAAGAAAAAACAATACCCAGTTGTGCATATGACTGGTGATAGAAGCAAGGTCCGATGCTGTAAAGAACAATATTGCAAAGGAACCTGGAATGTTAAGTCCATGAATCAAGGCAAATTGGAAGGGGTCAAAGAGGAGATGGCAAAAGTGAATGTCGACATTCTAGGAATCAGCAAACTAAAATGGACTGGAATGGGTGAATTTAACTCAGATGATCATTATATCTACTACTGTGGCCAGGTATCCTTTAGAAGAAATGGAGTAGACATCATGGTCAACAAAAGAGTCCGAAATGCAGTACTTGGATGCAATCTCAAAAATGAATTATCTTTGTTCGTTTCCAAGGCAAACCATTCAGTATCATAGGAATCCAAGTCTATGCCCCAACCAGTAATGCTNAAATGGAGTAGACATCATGGTCAACAAAAGAGTCCGAAATGCAGTACTTGGATGCAATCTCAAAAATGAATTATCTTTGTTCGTTTCCAAGGCAAACCATTCAGTATCATAGGAATCCAAGTCTATGCCCCAACCAGTAATGCTGAAGAAGTTGAAGTTGAATGATTCTATAAAGATGTACAAGACCTTTTAGAACTAACATCCACAAAAGATGTCCTTTTCATTAAAGGGGACTAGAATGCAAAAGTAGGAAGTCAAGAAACACCTGGAGTGACAGGTAAATTTGGCCTTGGAATGCAGAATGAAGCAGGGTAAANGATTCTATAAAGATGTACAAGACCTTTTAGAACTAACATCCACAAAAGATGTCCTTTTCATTAAAGGGGACTAGAATGCAAAAGTAGGAAGTCAAGAAACACCTGGAGTGACAGGTAAATTTGGCCTTGGAATGCAGAATGAAGCAGGGTAAAGGCTAATAGAATTTTGCTAAAAGAACGCACTGGTCATAGCAAACACCCTCTTCCAACAGCACAAGAGAAGACTCTACACATGGACATCACCAGATGGTCAACACCGAAATCAAATTGATTATATTTTTTGCAGCCAAAGATGGAAAAGTTCTACATAGTCAGCAAAAAAAAGACTGGGAGCTGACTGTGGCTCAGATCATAAACTCCTTATTGACAAATTCAGACTGAAATTGAAGAAAGTAGGGAAAACCACTAGCCCATTCAGGTATGACCTAAATCAAATACTTTATGATTACACAGTGGAAGTGAGAAATAGATTTAAGGGACTAGATCTGATAGATAGACTGTCTAATGAACTATGGAATGAGGTTTGTGACATTGTACAGGAGACAGGGATCAAGACCATTCCGAAGAAAAAGAAATGCAAAAGAGTAAAATGTCTGATAGCTGTAAAAAGAAGAGAAGCGAAAAGCAAAGGAGAAAAGGAAAGATATAAGCATCTGAATGCNGGCCTGGCGTGCTGTGATTCATGGGGTCGCAAAGAGTCGGACACGACTGAGCGACTGGACTGAACTGAATGTGGCAAAGGTAAGGACAGAAGAAGAGAAAAAGAGAAACTATTAATAGCTAGAAGTGAAGTGAAAGTCAGTCATGTCCGACTCTTTGCAACCCCACGGACCATACAGTCCATGGAATTCTCCAGGCCGGAATCCTGGAGTGGGTAGCCTTTCCCTTCTCCAGGGGATCTTCTCAACCCAGGGATCAAACCAGAGTCTGCTGCACTGCAGGCAGATTCTTTACCAACTGAGCTATCAGGGAGAGCTAGAAAGGAGTCTTTAAATTTCTTCAGACATTTTCTTTTTAGGATATCAGATGTATTTAAGTAATTTAGTAACCAATTTACCACCCTTCATTGAACTACATCTTGACTCGCACTCTACAGGGCAAAGGTTTCGTGTGAAAGGGTGTACTCCCTCAGATTACCCGCAAAGCTTTCCCTCAACACACAAATATCACTATCAACTACTACTCTTTTCTTTCCTACTCTCCAACTACTTAAGAATTTTGTCTTACCTGACACTGATTAAAATTACAACACCATATGTATGTGAAGGTACCTTCTAAATTTTGATAAACTTACAAAAAGATACGGCAATGATTACATGGTCTACCTTCCAGACTTCTTATAAAGTCTTTCCTTTAACCCCCAACTGTGACTTGCAGAGTAGACACTCAAAATGTCTGATTTAAAAATCACTGGTGATACACTAAGAATTACTTATTACACTAATATTAAGTGTCTCATAAAAGCTAAATTAAAACCAATTCTTCAGCATTATAATCTACACAGGAAGAAGTAGAGTGGTTAAGAGCATGGACATCAAAGAAAAACTGCCCAACTCCTAATCTAGTCCCCTCATTAATTAGCTTTTGTGACCTAGAGCAAGCTCCATAACCTCTCAGTGCCTCAATCTTCTCAACTATTAAAAGGATAAAGTATTACCTAACTCCTAGGTCAATGTGAGAGCAAATGAGTTGGCATAATGCTCAGACCAGAATCCGATACACCCTAAGGGCTAGACTCTGTAGTAGTAGCAGCAGTGCTCGTATCACATCATCAAAAAACCTGTTTATTTTTTAACCAGTCTTCTTAGTCACAAAGCTCTTTTTACAGAAGGTGTAGTTCAGGAATGGGAAGAGCAAGGCTGGTAGTATTTCCATTTTGGGCAGTCACACTCAGTGTTTAACCCTGGCTCTGCCATTAGTCAGCTATAGGACTACGGACAACCAGAGAACTAGAGGCAAGTTATAGTTATTCACCTCTCTGACCCTCAATTTCATGATTTGTAAAATGCAATACCACCACCTATATGCAAGGAAATGTCCCAAGGACTAGAGAGTCAAGGTACTTGAAGCAACAAGCACAGTGCACGGCACACTGTTGAGCTCTATCTGTTCCCCTCCTCCACCCCCTACATGGAGTATCTCATCTAACTCTCATCCCACCATTATGAAGCTCATATTAGATTGAGCCATATTAAAAACAGCTGAATACTGGCAAACCCCAAACCGTTCAACCTAACACTACCCCCATTTAAATGATTTACTCGAGGTCAATCGCACGATTTAACTGACGGAGCTAAGACTTAAAAAAGGTAATTTTTATTAAAATTGGTTCAGTGAGTCCTGCTCAGAAAGGGAGGGGGGAGGGTATACTATTTACAATAATACGTGTAAAACTACTGTAACCTGCAAGTTCTTGTTTTGCCATATTAAAAACCAAGATGACGACGTAGATTTCTACGAATCTTTCAATCTTAAAAACTATTTACAGTGGACTTCTCTGGTGGTCCAGTGGTTACAATTCCACACTTCTCAGCAGGGGGCACGGGTTCATCCCAGGTCAGGGAAGTTCAACAGGCTGCACTGAAGACAGTCAACACATACGCACATGCACTTACAGTCAACACACACACACACACACACAGTCAACACACACACTATGTGTGCTGTAGAAGTTGAGGGTTCAGTGAAAATTAGAGGAAAATAATATTAAAGAAAGCATTAACTACACCAATTCAAAACCTACAACTAGATCTAATTAGAAACTCCACTAATTAGAAAATTCACAAGACAGCTGAACATCAAATATTCATCCTGGCGAAAAGTTAGCGGTATTCAATACCACCGATGAGTTGTTTGCCAAATACACCAGAAGAGTTGCAGTCTATGTATGCCCTTTGGTTCTGAAAAGCTTTTTTCTTTTTCCCTAATAGTAAGAAATATACTATTGTAGTAACATTATATAACCGCTAAGCTTATTTCTACATATTCCACAAGGACAGGATTCTATCACACAAACCATACTTGGGGTACGTATCTGTCCAAACATGAAAAGTCCTATCAAAACGCACCACACTAGCAAATAAAACAGCAAGCGTTAACACAACAAGGCCCCATCAAAGTGGTGAAATCTTTTAACAGTATCAAATATTTACTCTGGTTACAAATCTATTCTGTTTTCTCCACTCTGCCTCCTTTCTCCTTGATATGTCATTCACCATTTTTTCCCCTTAAAATGGCATGAACAACAAAATAAGTATAGTGAACAGAAACCGAATCTTGCAACAGATTTACAATACAACAGTTTTGTTCTAATCCTCTTACTGGCCTCTGCTGCAATTATGTAATCATTTCACGGCAAAAGCTTACAAGGAAGTCTCTTTCCCGACCCTGCAATGAAGCTGGAGGGGGAAACAGAAGTGGGAAACAGGTAGCCTCGGAATTTGCTACATTTCCTCGAAACTAAACTGTCTGCATCTTCCGAATCACAATTACCTGAGCGCTCTTAATTTTCAAGACTTTACCCATTAGCCATTACAGACTTTTTTTCTTTTTCTTTTTTTAAATCCCATAACAACTGGCAACTCTTCACGTGCTGCAGATTCCATCTAACACCATCACTTCCCGAGTCCATTAAACTCTCTTTTCCCTGGGCGATCAGAACGAGCTATCCACGCTGGAAGGGTAGTGTAATTATAATTATGTCTGAACAGCTCGCCTCAACTCCCAGAAACAAAAGTCAGGCTGCCCTGAGCTGTCTCCTAAGGCGCCGGTTCTTGCCCACCAGGTTTCGCCGAAATCTCCCAAGGGTGACCTCTACCTTGGCGCCGTTCCCGGCTCGCCGTCTCCTAAGACCCTCGGTCTAAGCCTACTGCCTCGCCGGGTCCAGCTCCCGCGCGGCGCCGGCCTCCAGACTTGTTGGCGAAGTCTCTTTACCGCCCGCTCCGCAAGCCCAGGCCCTCAGCTCCGGCCGCGCGCCCCGCCGACAGGTAACCTGGGTCTGGCTACACGCCTCGGGCGCTCAGGACAGCGCAGTTAATGAGTAACACGCCCGAGGGACGGGGGAGGAGCCGCCGCCGNTGTTGGCGAAGTCTCTTTACCGCCCGCTCCTCAAGCCCAGGCCCTCAGCTCCGGCCGCGCGCCCCGCCGACAGGTAACCTGGGTCTGGCTACACGCCTCGGGCGCTCAGGACAGCGCAGTTAATGAGTAACACGCCCGAGGGACGGGGGAGGAGCCGCCGCCGCCCGACACCCACCAGCGGCCCCAAGGGGCGCCTACATGCCCCCAAGGCGCCGAGCCTCCGCCACCGCCGGCGTCCGCAGCCCAGCGGAGCGCGCTCGCCGGGGCCAGGACAGCCGGGCCGGGTCCCCGCGCGCCGCGCCCTCCCCTGCACCTGCCGCGGCCGCCCCTCCAGGCCGGCTCGCGGGAGGCGGGCGCGCGCGCACTGAGGGGGGCGGTGTTCCGCGTCCTGGGCCTCTCCCTCCCGCCGCCGCGCTCACCTGACCAACCTACCACCGCCGCGGCCCGCGCTCAGGAGCGCTCGCAGAGCCGCACACAGCGCAAGCCGAAGCACTCTGAGGCGGAGGCGGACGGCTGGCCGACGCCGGTACACTCTAACGCGGCCAGTGCACGCCTGGAGGAGCCGCCGAGGGAGCGCGGGACTGCGCCTGCGCCGGGAGCCCGGCCGGNCTGGAGAAGGGAATGGCTACCCACTGCAGGATTCTTGCCTGTAGAATTCCATGGACAGAGGAGCCTGGAGGGCTATAGTCCATCGGGTCGCAAATAGTCTGGGCATGACTGAGGAGGTTCGGCACTCTCTTTCATTCCACGTTATAGTGAACCTTCTCTGTGTCAAATCCAGGCCCCATATATCATTATCTTAAGCCATCAACAAAATCCTTATTGAGAGGATATCAGAGTGTCGAGGAGAAAACATAGAGTCACGGGCCTGGGAACAAGGGACGAGAAGCTGGCTTCCGGGGAGCTGGGGTGGGGAACGGCGTGAATCTCGGGGTGGAGACTCAGCGTTCATTTGCATAACCAGCATGCACTGCACGCAATATAGATTGAATTTACTATTTTAATTCATCATAGATTTCTTTTAAATGTAATATTTCGATGAATGACCCTTCACGCACTTAAGTGAAAAGATCTGCCGCAAACTCTTGACCCAGACTTACCCTTGACACCACTCACCCTAACTGTATTAGGGGTGCTCGTTCTCCAGGTGGGTCCTTTGTGGTGTGCTCAGTATGTAGCTAGGTCTTGATAGGCCTATAGGTTGCGCGACTCATAATTTTTGGAGGCTTTGTCAGGTGGATAAAGCCAATATGGTTGTATGCAAAAACAGACTTTACAAAATGGAATCAGCAATGTATGTGTGTGCACACAAACCAACCCAGAATTGTGGGAATCTCTGCTTTGGTTCTTTGATGTGGAGTATTTTCACACCAGATGTCTATATAAATATGTACTTTTTATTGGTCATATCTCTATACTTAGTATGATGAAAATAACTCGTTAGGTTGCTATAAAATAGAAACTCAGTGGTCACAATTTAGCATAGAGTTTAAAAGCCTAAGTCTTTTTAGCTCATGTCCTGGTCGATTTCAAGTATCGTAAGTTTTACAATTTGGGGGAAATTACTTAACCTTCCTAAGCCTCGATTAATCTATATTGTATTTGTGTACTGTGTTTGCTCAGTTGCTTCAGTCATGTCCGACTCTTTGTGACCCCATGGACTGTAGCCCACCAGGCTCCTCTGTCCATGGGGATTCTCCAGGCCAGAACACTGGAGTGGGTTGCCATGCCCTCTTCCAGGAGATCTTCCCGACCCAGTGATCTAACCCACATCTCCTGCATTTCCTGCATTGCAGGNATACAATAAATATTTTAAAATAATAATTTTGTCTTTCCTTTTGGTCCGATCAGTATTTTACATGGTTTCATGCATATTTTGATTTTTATTCTACAGCAGGTCTGTTATTAAGATTTTCTTAGAAAGAAATCCAAAGAGCTGGAGAAGGAAGAATATTTTGTATTCTGTAATACAATAAATAGGCTTTAATGGGGTTAGTTGACTCTTAAAATGGATCTATTAAGTCAAGAAAATTGCAGATTTCTGAAATGCCTTAACCATTTTAGGGAAAGTGGGGAAAGGGTACCAGAGTGGTCAGAGGTGGTAGCAGTAGCTGGAAATGGAGGGATACAGGCTGCCCAAGAAAAGAGGAAAAGCAGATGGAGTCCGATGTCAAAACATTAACAAGATTAAGGGGAAAAAAACCAACCATAAGGTAAAAAAGAGTTTTCCTCTAAAACATAGAGGTAGTTTTTTGATGTAGGATATGTAAAATTTCCCATGAGGTGATGTTTTTCTTATTAATGAACACTTCAAACCCCTCACCTCGGAGCCCGACCAGTGTCAGGAAATGCACAGTATCCTGCTCAAGTTCTCACCCCTAGGCCACTGCCTGACTAGTTCTATCTGCCTAAATTACAGAGGTAGGGAAACCCAGGCTGGACAAAGTCAGAATACATAGAATTTCATTTTTGCATTTATTCAAGACACTTATTCACTGACAAGATAACTCAAATAGAAAGGCTTCGGGCATATGCAAAAATGGAAAGTGATCTCCGCTCAGAGCAAGGAGCCTCCTGGAGAGAATTGTGCCTTATCAGTGTTGCAGACCTCCATTTGAAAAGCCAGTGGATTTCAGTCAGGGACATAAGCCCAGGAGAGCAAAGCCCTGTGCAAAATGCAGTGGAACATAAGTAATGTACCCACAAGGATGAGATCAGCAAAGCAATGTACCCACAAGGATGAGATCAGCAAAGCTCCAGACAAGTGTGGAGACTGATTTCAAATAAGATCTTTCTTTTCAAATTATTTTTAACACTTTAGACTTGTCCTCCAGAAAGACTGTACGTGTTCCTTAAGGGAAATTACTGTAATGGGGAAAACTGGGACAGCTTGAATGTCCATCCAAAGGAAATAAGGAAATGACAAAATCAACCATGACATATCCACTCTCTGGAACTTAGGCATCTGCTTAAAAGAGTGAGTTTGATCTCAAAATCCTGAAAGGGAAAATGGCTATATATTTTTTTAACAAACAAGTATCAGAACAATGTGCATATGATTCTAATTTTGCAAATTTTTTGTTTTGGCAACATTTCCATTTTGTAAAGCAAGTGTATTAGATGCAATCTTTGTGCACCTTCTCAGATTTCCTTTACTGTCCCTTTTCTTTGAAGATAACCTCAACACCTCTATTGCACCTTGACCATGACCATTGCCTTCACTGAACTCCCTGGGATGGCTGGGGTTCAATGAAACCTTGGGCCTGCATAGCTCTTGCTTCCCATACACTGAATCCTATTGATATCAAGTCATCACTTGAAATGCCAGACTGTTACATAAAGGAATTTTCTTCCTGAGTAGCTGCCAAGGGCTGAAAATATGGAAAGTTACCCCCTAGTATGGGGGCTTCCCAGGTGGTGCTGGTGGTAAAGAGCCTGCCTACCAATGCAGGAGAACATAAGAGACGTGGGTTCGATTCCTGGGTCAGGAAGATCCCCTGGAGGAAGGCATGGCAACCCACTCCATTATTCTTACCTGGAGAATCCCATGGACAGAGGAGCCTGGTGGGCCACAGTCCATAGGGTTGCACAGAGTCAGACATAACTAAAGAAAATTAGCATGCGCACATGCACAGTCCCACTATGAGGTAAAATTCGGCCGATGGGAAGTGAGAGCCAGGAGGCATATGAACAGAACAATGCCCTCCCCTTGCTCCTTGTAGCGGACCACTCTGAAGTGCGATTGCTTCTTGCAGCCTTTCCAGCATATCTGCTGCTCACCTGCTATGTCTCTGCCAGACCTGTTGTGAAATCTGGCCAGAGCAGTGACACACCACAGCACATTGCTTTGCATCTTTCTTACCCCACTTCCATTGTTTCCTCACCTTCACCCACTTCAGTGTGCATTTTCCAAGTAAAGTGGACACAGGTTAACCCTTGCTTCTGCCTCTCCAGGCTAGAAGGCCCAGGCCAAAACCACAAGCAAACTAGGTATTAAGGCTCTATGTAAATTTGTAATGAAGGTATCAGACTTTCATAGAAATAACCCTTTGCTTGTAAATTCAAAGACATGTGAGAAGGAAACACTTCAGATTAAGCAGTGGTTAGCTATTGCTGCTTACATTTTTAACATGTATTACTTTTATATACTTATCTAAACAATAAGTTAATACCATAAAGTCATGCCACGTTAACAAGCCTAGCATATGATTCCCTCCTTTACCCCAGGCAATATATTATTGTATTTCTCAGGCAAAATCAGTTTACAATATTCTTAAAATTTTTTAACTGTGTGACAGTTGTTCACTTGTCACCTTGGGAATATGAGAGACAAGCCAAAAATGTCCAGATAAGAAGACCAATGCCATGATATCATGAAGGCTGTGTATTAAGCAACAGTGAAGACTCCTACCCCCAAAATTCTTGGTTTGTGAGATAATAAATGTGCTCACAGTTTCAGAAACTTTAAATTGGATATTCTGTTGGTTGCCTTAAAACCATTCTGGGGGATTGTTTATATATGCATGCATTTGTGTATGTATCTGACTTTACACATATAATAATATATATATTATCATGAAATACATGGTGTCATAAGAGTTGATATTTGTTTTATTTACCTTCATGTCCTCAACTCCTAACATGGTACCTACACAGTATAGGAGGTCAACAAACATTTCTTGAATTGAACTAACAAGTCCCATTCATCTTAATCTGTAATTTGCATATTACACATCCAGTGGGAGGCTATAAAATAAAGAGAGGGTAAGCTACACAAAATAAAATCTCAATCACTTCTCGTCCAAAAAGCTTAAGCCTATCAGTAAAGTTAACAATAAATCGTATCATATAGCACTGTCTAAACGACAGCAGCAAAATTTTAAATGGATAAACAGCAAGGACTGCTATATAGCACTCTGCTCAATAAACTCAGCTCAATGTCATGTGGCAGCCTGGGTGGGAAGGGAGTATAGGGGAGAATGGATACATGTATACGTATGGCTGAGTCCTTTTGCTGTCCACCAGAAACCATCTCAACATTGCTAGTTGGTTATATTCCAATATAAGAAAAAAGTTAAAAAATAACAATAAGGGGTAGCAGCAAACCACAGTGAGAATTAAAAGATCACACTCCTGTTTCCATGTTATTTCTAGATATAACCAATTAAAAACAGCTTGTAAAATAATTCTGTTTTGGGTAGAGTAATCATAGTATTTGAAGAGTACAAATAGGATAAGACAACAGAATGTAACAAGGCACCAACAAAGAGTTAAGGTGGATGGTGGAAGCTATCAGTGAGAGCTATCATTTCATGATATAGATCAAGGGCCTCACCTAAACCCAGTCTGTCAACCCTTGCCTTTAGTAGCTTCCTAATTGTAATAACAAAACTTAGCCAGCTTTAAATTACAGACATGGGTGGGAAAAACAGTTGACAAATGATATTCATTTATGCGATTTTTATTATCCTAGTACAATGTGCCAGGAAATGTTCTAAGTGCCTGAGATTCAGTAATGAGGCAAACAGACAAAAATCCCCACCCACATGGAGTGTATGTTCTAGAACCGGAGGGGATGGGTTGGGAGGCACAGTAACCAAAAATTTCAGAAATTCATTTTAGTCCTTAATGTCCTAGCAAGGCTAGCTCTGAAAAAACTTGTCAAAGCAGCAAGGTTCTGCTGTTTTCTTCCCCACTGTCTGGCCTGTTTGGCACCATGCTTTGCAGCTTCCATACTGCAGCCTCCTTAACTACCTACTCAGGGTGATGAGTCTGGTCAACTGAATCTCAGGAGGTCTTGAGATAGAGCCTGCTAATCTATTGCTGTTTCCTTTTGTTTCTAAAATACTCTCCAGATGGTTCCAATGATCAGCCAGCCTGCTTCAGTTCTCTCTCTCCTCCTTCTAACCACCCAGGAAAATTGACCGAATTTGTGTCTTTTCCCACAAATATGCTCACTGCATTCCACAGTGGTGCTATTAGCTCAAGCTCACGTGTTACCTTATTTTAATAACTTCATAATACTAAGGGTCTCTGATATTTGCAGAGTGCTGTTGTATAAACAGAGCTTTTTCATGTATGGTCACCCTTTGGTTCACACCGCTACCCCCAGAGATAGGCAGGGCAGGTTTTATTTCCCCCCTTCTACTCTGGAGAGACTCAGAGCCCAGGGTCGTTCAGCTGGGAAGAGCAGAGTTGCCCGGGAATCTCCAATCCCTTACCCCTATTGCTTTCACAGTCCTTCGTGCTGTTCTCTCCAGATGAAAATTTGAATTATTTTGATAACATTTCATCACAACTCTAATGGTGGAAATGCTAGGCACCAGAGTGGGATGACGGGAAGCAATTCTAAGGCACATATCTTTGCTATCTTGAATCAACTAGACATATTTTCTGTTCTGCCTTCAGGTAGAAGTAATGCTGTCAGAATCAGTATCAAGTAACAGATATACGACTAGTTACACCAAGTAACACAGCCCGTGTTTATTGGCAACTGGGCTCCTTTCTGTCCCTTTGAGTACTGCTTCTGGCTCCAGGAACCATCTGCCCCTCTGCCCCACACCCCTCCACTCCAAGCGTCAGCATTCAGACATTACCATTCTTCCCTACCTCCTCTCCACATCCAATATTGCTGGAGTGACCATATAACTTATTGTATGGACCAGAGCAATTTGGAGAGAAAAAGAGGACACAACAGATTAATAATTATCTCAGGACCACTTGTGTAAAACAGGACCCTATTCATCACCTCCCAATAAAAGGAGAAAACTTAAAAAAAAAAAAAAAACTGACTGAATTAAAATTTGTTCTTCTTTCTTGGTCTGCTTCTGATAAAAGTACCAGTACCTATAAATGTGTTTTATGTCACACAAAAAAGAAAATATTCCTGAGAAGCTGCACGCTATATGATGCATAGGAAAGCTAGCACGTCAAGTGTGTGAGTGTGTTCAGTCATGTCCGACTCTTTGCAACCCCATGGGTTATAGCTCCTCTGTTCAAAGGATTTCCATGTTAAGGAAACTTGTGAATTCTTTGGAAATGTAAAAATACTCCTTTCACGATGCACCTTCTCATTTCTTACGTAAGACTGTAAAATTTAAATTTTCTATAATAGCTTCCTACTGGGTGGTAATCAGTACTGCCCAGTTCATTGTCGCAGAATATTTAAATCCCACACGGACGCTGTGAAGCAGCATCATATGGATCATATCTACCAGGAGTCTGCCTCGTCAAAGCCTAGTCCTGGATCAGATCCACCCTAGCAGCAAAATCCTTACTCATACAGCATTTGTTTTGTGTTTTAATACTGTAAAATAACATACATTCACTGTGAAAAAATTTTAATATAGACAAGTTCAAAGCAGGAAAACAAATCACCCACAATCACCACCTCTCAAATAACTATTATTTCATTCTGGAATATTTAATTCCAAATATTTATATCTATACAACTTTTTTTTTTACCTAGTTATAATCATAGTACATATAAAATGTACCCTGCCTTTCACTTAAATATTATTTCCTGTATTTCTGGTGTCATTATAAATTACTTATAAACATGTGTGTGTGAGTCACTCAGTCATATCTGACTCTTTTCAACCCTGTGCCCACCAGATGTCTCTGTCCATGGAATTCTCCAGGCAAGAATACTGGAGTGGGTAGCCATTCCTTTCTCCAGGGGATCTTCCCAACCAAGGGATCAAACCCAGGTCTCCTGCATTGCAGGCAGATTCCTTACAGTCTGAGCCACCAGAGAAGCCCATATAATCATAACCTTACCTAAGTAAACTGTTATGTGGAGAACATCTTGTTTCTTTAACTATTCCCAGATTGTCTGGCATTTAGGTTGTTTACAACTACTTCTTTCAACTACTTTTCAACTACTTTATTCAAAAAACAAAGACCACGGCATCCGGTCCCATCTCTTCATGGCAAGTAGATGGGGAAACAATGGAAACAGTGACTTTATTTTCTTGGACTCCAAACTCACTGCAGATGGTGACTGCAGCCATGAAATTAAAAGACGCTTGCTTTTTGGAAGAAAAGCGATGACCAAACTTGACAGCATATTAAAAAGCAAAGACATTACTTTGCCAACAAAGGTCCATCTAGTCAAAGCTATGGTTTTTCCACTAGTCATGTATGGATGTGAGAGTGGGACTATAAAGAAAGCTGAGCACCGAAGAATTGATGCTTTTGAACTGTGGTGTTGGAGAAGACTCTTGAGAGTCCCTTGGATTACAAGGAAATCAAAACCAGTCAATTCTGAAGAAAATCAACCCTGAATATTCATTGGAAGAAGGAAGAACAGATGCTAAAGCTGAAGCACCACCTGATGCGAAGAACTGACTCATTTGAAAAGACCCTGATGCTGGAAAAGGTTGAAGCCAGGAGGAGAAGGGGAAGACAGATGATCAGATGGATGGATGGCATCACAGACTCGATGAACATGAGTTAGAGCAAGCTCCGGGAATTGGTGATGGACAGGGAAGCCTGGTGTGCTACCGTCCATGGGGTTACAAAGAGTTGGACATGATTGAGTGATTGAACTGAACTTCATCTTATAAATAATGCCATAATGAACACTTTATACTAAAAGTTTTCTCTGTACTTCATGTCATTTCTTGAAGCTAGATTCTATAAACTGAAATTATCTTAAAACATATGAATATATTTAAGATTCTTGTTACATATTACAAAAGCTGTCCAACAGGTTTTTATCCAGTTTACAAATTTTTATCCATAGTCAATAATGATTATGACCCTTAGCAGCACAGAATAATTTTATATGTAAAACATGATCTATGTTTTTTGTTTTGTATTTTTTTTTTTTTCTAGAGAGGCTTAGCTCTCTCTCATATCCTGGCTAACTAATTGTAGATTCTATCCTATGAATTGTTTGGTTGCATCATTTGCTCACCAGAATTTTTACTAAAGTCACAAACTAGAAATATGTATAGCATACCTTTAAAAGTTCTTTATGTTCAGACAATGAAAGTAACAAAGATCCACTAAGAATTATTATATGTATAACTGATTTGCTTTGCTGTATCCCTGAAACTAACATAATATTGTAACACAAGTATACTTCAATAAAAATTTTTTAAAAAGAATTATTACATGGATTATGGAATGAGAATAACATACAATTTTCTACAGAGAAGAATTGAAACACAAGTATTTAAGCATATTTAGGCTTCCCTAGTGGCTTAGAGGATAAAGCGTCTGCCCACAATGCGGGAGACCCAGGTTCAATCCCTGGGTTGGGAAGATCCCCTGGAGAAGGAAATGGCAACCCACTCCAGTACTCTTGCCTGGAAAATCCCATGGATGGAGGAGCCTGATAGGCTATAGTCCATGGGGTCGCAAAGAGTCGGACACGACTGAGCAACTTCACTTCACTTCACTTCATTTAACCAACAAAATTTTATGAAATTCAGTGAGATGTTGATATTAATTTCCATCCTCATCAAGCACTGACAAATCTCTGAGCCAAGGAGGCGGTAAAGGCCCTGCTCTTAACCCTGCTCAGTGTGTCGTATTCTGTATTCATAGTCTGATTAGTTTCCTGACCTCCTCTGTGCATGAATGTTTAATCCTTTATGTCTCCTGTAGTAGAAGCTAAAGCAGGTGTTATTGTCATCTTTACAGATATGAAAACAGGGGTTCAGACAGACATGTAACTAACTCAAGATCACACAGCTGGTAAGGAGTCAAACCCTTTCTGATTTAAAAACCTCATGTTCTTTCCATTAAACTGCCTTTAACCTAAAGTCAGATGTTTATAAGCATTCAGGAAAATGAGGAAGCAAAGACCCGAAAAATTTACTAAAATAGCAGTGTTAGAGATTCCTTAGCCAGGCTACATTGAGCATCAATAACAAAAGTACTCGTTTGCTCTACATCACAGTTTTCAGATTTTATAGAAATCCCTGCCTGCTTCAGCTTCATTCTCTCAGGCCCTGTTTCACAGGAAAGGTAGTACAGCACACTGAGTAGGAGTGCAGGCTAGGAAATCCATGTGTGTGTTTTAATCCCAGCTTTGCCATTTGCCACCTTGCCGCCTGGGAACATTACTCAGATGCTCAGTGCTCTCCATTTCCTCATATGTTGAAAAACAAAGATGAAAAATAAGGAAGTGATGCTAACAGTAATTGCCACACAGAGTTTTAAGGAGGAGTAGATGACATATTACATGTAGAGCACTTTAAGTCTGCCTGGCACATGGCAAATATTTGCGTAATGATACTTGTTGTCATTACTCATTTAAACTCATTATAACCCTGTGACCCATGACAACTCTACTGTGATCCCCTTTTTATTGATAAGAAAACAGAGACTTTATGCAAATTATGAAAGCAAAATGTAAGGCTCTATTCAAATCTTAAAAGGATCCCTGACTGTAGGGATGAACCAGATTTGGAAACAAACGATACAATGTATTTCCACATCAACAAAATACAAACAGTTAAGGNAAAACAGAGACTTTATGCAAATTATGAAAGCAAAATGTAAGGCTCTATTCAAATCTTAAAAGGATCCCTGACTGTAGGGATGAACCAGATTTGGAAACAAACGATACAATGTATTTCCACATCAACAAAATACAAACAGTTAAGGGAAGTAAGTTATATTTTGCATTGGAAACAAAACTAAGTAACATTCATATAAAGCTTTTTTGTCAGAATTGAGTGGGCAAGAAATATTGTAGAGTTGTAAATAGTTCTCTTTTTACCGTGAAGTTCTGGAAGAAAAAGAAAAAAATCCTCATCACTAACCTTAGAGGATTGACAGGGATGTTGACAGTCTCTTCCTTTGTGCTGTTTAAATACCACTTATCTCTGTTCTCAATAGGCTTAAATGCTTCGTTTCTGACGCCTATGACTCATATTTATAAATAATAAATGTATGAGATGCATATTTTGTGCATCAACATACACTTTCATTTTGAATGAAAACACTTTTTTTTAAACAATGTTTATCCTGAGAAAACCATACTCCAAAACCCTAGGGAAAGTCAATATACCTTCAAGACTTTTATGAGCACTGTCCTTAAGAAATACAACTTTAAGGAAAACAGTTACTCTTATCTTCTTTCTCCTACTTCCCAAACGTAGGGGAAGACTTACCAAAGGATGGTCTCCCACAGGGTCCTAGGAACCCCAGCCTGACTCAGGGAGACAAGTAGGCAGGGACTGGAGATGGCTGCGAATATGGAGACCTTGAAGGATTTGTCAGTGAGTGGCAATCCACATGTGAGACGCCTAGAAAAAAAGGAGATGGTAGTTAGCGAGGGAAAAGGGAGAACACAGACATGAGGGAAAACAAGGGAAATGGACACAGATAGAGGACTAAAATGGTATGAAAGCCAGCAGACAGGTAAACTTCACCTATCTCAAAAGAAAGTCAGGCTGTCGAAGAGATCCCTGGGCTGTGGAGAAGATAAACGTAATAGTTGATTTCTAAGCGTACTGAACTGTTAAGTCTGAGCTGAGAGGTATAATGTATGGAGACAATTACAAAAAATAAGCCTCTTAGGTAGCCTGTTGCTTTGTGTTTACAATAAGTACACACTCTACTGGATTGCAAGCAATTGACTTATCTATATATATAAACTTGACCTGGGGTTTCTCCCATTTTTCATCTATGGAGTGGTTTAATCACTAGGACATCTATGTTTTCAGATTTGCAGAAATGAATGTTATCATCAAACAGCCTGGATGTGACCTGAGTATTTCTTGTATAGTTTAGCTTCCTAGATTCATTTCAGCCATCATGGAGCTCCCTGAGTTTCAAATTAAGCCTCCCTGAAAAGTGAAATAAATATTGGGTAGAAAGAAGGGAAAGAAATGGCAACCCACTCCAGTACTCTTGCCTAGAAAATTCCATGGATGGAGGAGCCTGGTGGGCTACAGTCCATGGGGTCGCAAAGAGTCAGACACGACTGAGCGATTTCACTTCACTTCAGAAAGAAAGGGAAAAGATACAGAGGGGTGGGAATGGAGAATGGGCCATGGGAAGGGATCAGGTTTGCTAATACACCTCAGAAAGGATGAATCTTTTCTCTGACAAGACCCTCTGAACACTGACCCCCCCAAATTCCCTGGGTCTGTACTATCTCACACTTTTGTATATATAGAATGGGCCTTCCCCAGTGGCTCGGCAGTAAAGAATATGCCTGCAATGCAGGAGATGTGGGTTTGATCCTTGTGTCAGAGAGATCCCCTGGAGAAGGAAATGGCTACCCATTCCAGTATTCTTGCCTGGGAAACCCCATGGGCAGAGGAGCCTGGTGGGCTACAGTGATGGAGTTGCAAAGAGTAAGACATGACTGATGACATGACGTATGCATATACAGAACGTAATCGCTCCCTGCCTGACAATGGCTTGTCTATATGTCTGTCTCCCCATCTAGACAGTGAATTTCTTGAAGGCAGAGATGGCGTCTTATTCATCTTTGTACTCCTAGCTCCTAGCACCAAGCTTGGTACATGACTGCTACTCAATATCTATTTGTTAAATAAAGGAATCAAATGCTCATACATTTTCCCCTTCAAAATATTATTATTTATGAAACTTCTTAAAGCCTACAAAATAAGGTGGAATGCATTGTTTTGTGCTCAAAATCCCTTCAGTCTATATGGAAGTCAATGGAAATTTATGTGATCTGATTATTTATAATGTCACCAAACCGCCAGAATTGGACACAGACTGGAGAGTAAACCCAGTTAAAAGAGACAGAGGGACATACAAGTACTTTGCACAGTGTGTGATACATTAATATAAATAAATTTAATAGCTATTTAAATACACATCTTAGAATTAACCCTTAAGTAGGTATTCTTAATTTGGGGTCCATGGAGCCTTAGCAAGGTCAGGCATGGACTTCAGAGGACAGGTCTATGCACCACACACACAAAATCAAAGTCAAAATTAGATATATGAATGTGCATTTTGCAAGGGAGATGATGCATAGCTCTCGTTAGATTCTCAAAGGCATCTACAATCCAAAACACACAGACTGTTAATGCAAAAAGCAACTTGTAGAAATATGAAAAGAAATATGCCCAAGGATGTTCATCACAGCATTGTTTGAAAGTGAAAACTGGAAGCTATCTAAATGGACTTCAATAAAGGGGGTCAAGCACCTACATAAAACATGTGTGATGCAGCATGTATGTTACAGCCCAGTGTTCAGTAAAGAGTTGATTACCACACAGCACATATCATGTGCTCTCACTTATGAAAAATAATATGCATGCGTGGGGAATTCCTTGGTGGTCCAGAATTTAGGACTCGGTGCTTTCATTAATCTCTGGTCAGGGAATGACGATCTCACGAGCCAGAGGTGCAGCCAAAAAAAAAAAAAATGCATGTGTATTGAGACATAGAATGATTCTGGAAAACCAAGTGTTTATAGATATTGTTGATTAGTGGAACTTAGGATGTTCTTGGTCCTAATCCTTGATTAGGATGTTCTTATCCTCTTCTTTATACACTCTGAATTATTTGAATTTTATATTGAGCACATTGTCAACTTAAAAATATTAGTGTTTTCTGGAATTGGAGGGCTTATTTAGAGAAATGTTAAGAGAGACAGAATCACAATAGGCAACTAATAGAAAGTCAGAAATTGTTAACCTTAATGATGGCATCAAAAAGATCACTGATCCGTGCCAAGTAGACAGCAGAGTAAGATGAATTGTAAGGCTGATGCAGCGTGGCAATTACTATGTCCAAGTTTGCGTGCTCTGTGTCTATGAGCTCCAACTCTGACCCAATGCACTGTAACCCACCAGGCTCCTCTGTCTCCAAGCGAGACTTCTGGAGTGGATTGCCATGCCCTTCTCCAAGAAATCTGTCCAAATTTAGGCAGAGTTTAAAGGAAATGACAAGTGGTCTTAGAAGATCCTATCTTCATCTAGCTCACTATGAACTGGTTTTTCTGTGAAGACACAAGAGCTCCGTACAGGAATAAGATGTGTGCAAGATGACATGTGCAAGAGGCAGAGGTAATTGCATATTTCTATGCAATTGCTATTACCACATGTGGCTGAGCCAGTCAGTCCAGTATGTGGCATGACCAGTTCTTAGAAGATCTCAAGCTTCTCATCATCTGAGTCAGACTAGAATCTTCTTTCCTCTTTAGCGGACAAAGACCTACTTTCAACTTTATGTTTCAAATGTGAAACATTCACTTACGAGATTCAAACCCTTCTTGGAAAGACCATATGCAGTAAGGGCTTACATTTGCCAAAAGTCAGGGCTGCCCCTTCAGTGTGTCTTCATTGAACCTCTCTGGTTTGCTGTCATAGGAATCTTTCTCAAAAGCTACGTATTTTCAAAATTTTCCTACATTTGGTGACCCTAGATTTTCACATCCTGGAGTAATGCATCATGGTAATACTTGAGATGGGTGAGAAGACTTTTCTTCTGTCAAGTAAGAAGTTATGAAAGGGAAAGCGGATAATCTTAGGAGAGAATATACATCAGGAAACTGAGTCTGGAGAATGATTCACTTAAAACTATCCATGACCCTTTACCTCCTGGAAACTCTGATGTGTGCTCAGGGGTATGTGTAGCCTAGCCTGAAAGCCATTGCTTTAGTCTACCTCATTTATTCATAGGTATGGAAATTGCAGTTCAGTGCAGGGGCCAGGTCAAAACTAGAACCTAGGTCTTCCAGAATGCTGACTAAAGGGATTTGGGCTCTATGACACTGTCTTTATTGTGACCTTGGATAAATCTTTTCCCTCATTGAGGCTTATTTTTCTCATCTCTAAAATGAGAGGGATAGACTTGCTGATTTTGAGTTAGAAACTTTTCCTTGTTTCCTCCCATTCTCCAAACTTCTCCACTCTGCTCTTGGTCCCAGAGGTGCAAATGTTCAAACCTCATCACTGGGCTCCCTTGGCTTCTAGCTTCTGGGTTGGGTGCAGCCAATGGGAGGCCCTGGCAGGAGCTTGGAAGGCAGAAAGGGAGTAAGAATGGACCATTTGTTCACCCGGATTTCCTGCTTGGTTACCATGGGCTGTTCATATCCTGCCCCTGAAGGCCATAATCTTATCAGGAGTTCCTTTAAATTGTTTCCTGTATCATATTTACATACCTCATAATTTTTTAGTACTTCCTGGCCTTTGGACACCATAAGATGCCCCAGGCTCAACTTATATTTTCCTTGGAATCAATCATTTCTGCAAGAAGCCCATTAATTATTTGTCTGGTCCTAGTACCCACTCCAGTGTTCTTGCCTGGAGAATCCCAGGGATGGGGAGCCTGGTGGGCTGCTGTCTATGGGGTCGCACAGAGTTGGACACGACTGAAGCGACTTAGCAGCAGCAGCAGCAGCAGCAGCATACATGTAGTTTCAGAGTTCCTGACCCATTGTATGTGTTAGTCGTTCAGTCCTGTCTGACTCTTTGTGACCCCATGGACTGTAGCCTGCCAGGCTCCTCTGTCCATAGAATTCTCCCAACAAGAATACTGGAGTGAGTTGCCTGGCCCTCCTCCCAGGGATATTTCCAACCCACACATCGAACCTGAGCCTCTTGCTTTGCAGGCAGATTCTTTACCATCTGGGCTACCAGGGAAGCCCCCTGACCCATACCACTGAGGGAAAAGTTTTTACTAATTAGAGTCTAATGTTTGTGCATAGTTGTGTCTTTAATCTGACATCATATGGTCAAAATATTGTTTTTCAAGTTTAGTTAATTTTTCTCCAACTTCTTTCATATGGTCATGATATTCATTCATAATATAATTGCATCTATTTGTTATTCTTTGTATTCTAATTTGGGCTCCCTCTACATTCTGGTTGATTTTAATTATTTATTTTGGGGGTATTTTGGTTCTAAGCATGAGAGCCATTCATAAAAAGAACAGCAAGTAAATGTCCCTCCCCCACCCCTGCTATCCCATTCCCACTTCCTCACTCTTTCCACTGCACTTCCATCCCATGCCTCAGTAACCAGTCTCATTAGGTTTAATTCTCCTTGTTTCTTTTGCACAAATGAACAAATACATGTATATTTTGTTACCTCTTCTTGTGTCTTCCACGAAAGGAGGCACACTATAGCAACTCTTTTTTTGCTGTTGTTATTTAAGTACAATTCACATAATATGAAGGGCTTCCCTGGTGGCTCAGACAGTGAAGTGTCTGCCTACAATGCCCTAGACCTGGGTTTGATCTCTGGGTTGGGAAGATCCTCTGGAGAAGGAAATGGTGAAATAAATCATTTTAAAGTGTGAAATTCACTGGTGTTTAGTATATTCACATGTCATAAAGCTACCATCTCTCTTTTATTCTACAACATTTCCACCACCCTGAAAGGAATCCCCATACCATTGAAAAGTTACTTCTCATTTTCCCCTCCCTCTAGCTCCTGCAATGACTAATCTGTTTTCCATCACTATGGATTTACCTATTCTGAATATTTACTGTAAATGGAGTCACAGTATGTGTGAACTTTGGTATCTGGCTTCTTTCACACAGCATAACATTTTTATGCCCGTCCACATTGTAGCATATATCAGCATTTCATCTCTTTTTATGGCTGAATAATATTCTATTGTTTAGATAGACCACATTTTCTTTATTTGTCCATCAGTTGAGGACATTTGGGCTGTTATCATCTTTTGGCTATTGTGAATAGTGGTGCTGTGAATATTTATGCACAAGTATTTTAATATCTATTTACTATGTCAGAATATAGGTCTAGGAGTAGAATTTCTGGATCACATGGTATTTTTAACTTTTTGAGGAACCACTAAAATATTTTCCACAGTAGATGCATCACTTTACCTCCCACCAGCAGCATATAAGGGTTCTAAGTTCTCCACATGCTCACCAGCATGTTATTGTGTGTGTGTTTTTTTAATTATACTGCCCTAGTGAGTGTAATGTGGTATCTCATTGTGGTTTTGATTTCCATTTTCCTAATGACTAATGATGTTATGCATCTCTTCAGGTGCCTAATTTGCTATAGATATGTTTGGGTTTTTTTTTTTCCACCCAGTACATGCTGGAAATCATTCCATATCAATTCACAAAGATTGTTCAGATTCCGTTTGCACCTGCACAGTAGGTGAATTTTGTGAAATACCATAGTTTATTCAATCAGTTGCCTAAACATGGGCATTTAGGTTTTTTCCAACATTTTTCATATAAAAAGAATTCTGCATTGAATAACTTGGTACATATTTATTTTCATATTACTAGAGACATTCTTTAGGGTAGATTCTTCATACTTCACGTGGAAATGGGATTGCTGGCTCAAAAGGTAAGTTTGAATGTATTTTTGTTAGACATGAATGAAGTTAGCGAGGAACAATACTGTTTCTCTTAAATAGTTTAATGATAAACACAAGGATTGAAGCTCAAGAGGAAGAAAAAACTCAGCTAGCTGTTTATCATGAGAGAAAGGAAACTTGTATAAAAGTTACTTTTTAAAGATAATCTTGTGTGCATGCTCATTTGCTCAGTCATGTCCAACTCTGCAACCCTATGGACTGCAGCCTGCCAGGCTCCTCTGTCCATGTGATTTTCCAGTCAATATTATCTTATAATAAGACAATTCTATGCTGAAGGAAAATAGTCTTGTTAGCACACAAACATACCTCATTTTCCTAAGGTTAAGATTTATGTTTGTATAGAATTCCATGAGGTCTAGTAGAAGCTGAGTCCTGATTATGCTTTTATGCAACTCATTTTTGTGTTTTTAATTTAATTTAATTTTCACTCTGTGTGAAAAACAGGATTAGAAGAATCATGAATCATTCCAAAATTATCAGGGTATGTAGGAGTGGTAAGGAGTGAAAAGAGAAGATACACTCAATTCTCAGTTTATTTCAATTTTCAAGTCACAGAAATATTGAAATCTATCGGAATGAGTTCTGAGATACCACTTTAACAGTGGATCTGAATAGCCACATCTCTCATAAACTATTACTCTGCCAATGGTATTTAGTCACTAAAATTCTACTGAGGGACTTCTGCAGTTTAATCTTTACCAAGAATCATACCTCCCAGTCCAGAAAGGCCTTCAAGATCAAGAACCTCAAGAGCCAGAGGAATGACATCACCACCACCTAGATTATCATCCGAGAACATTTACTGTAGCATCCTTTCATTTTAGTGTTATCTTAAGAAGTGTTCAATGCATCTGTCACTAGCCAAGTGAGCATTCAGCCCATGCCTGGACCAAACAATACTATGAAGTAGTCAAAAGAAGTAAAGGAATCAATTTATTGCTGCCTCTACCCCTTATAGCTCTTCGATGTGCAGCAGTATTTTCAACTAAATCTCCTTGAGGTCAGTTTAAAAAAAGAAGCTGAGAGGCACTGTTCCAGATGTGTTGCCTGGAACACACCAGTGACACCCATACTCTGTGATTAGTTAGCTACGATACAGAAACTCAGGTGACAGGAATGCAGAGAGGCAGCATTCCACAGTACAGAGAGAATGCAAAGTCAGTTCTCAGGGGTCCTGAATGATATCTGGCTTTAGCTTTCTGGAGTACTGTAAACCTATACCTCTGCAGGAAAAACTATCTTTTTAAAAATTCTATAAAAACCATGTATAGGAAAAATATGATCTAACTATCTGAATAAAAAATGTATGTTCACTTATTTACTCCACTTATATTTATTGAGTGCCTACTAGATGCCAGACACTTTTCTGGGTACTGGATCTAAAGCAGTTAACAAAGAATCATGGCAGCCTATGGACTGGGAGAAAATATTTGTGAACGATGCAACCTACAAGTGCTTAATTTCCAAAATATACAAACAGCTGGAACAACTGAATAACAACAAGAGAAACTAACTAATCAAAAAATGGGCAGAGGAACTGAATAGATATTTCTACAAAGAAGACAGATGGCCAACAGGAAAATGAAAAACTGCTCAACACTGCTAATTATTAGAAAAATGGAAATTGAACTACTATGAGGTGTCACCTCAAACCAGGCAGAATGTGCGTGTGTGCTTGGCCACTCCATCGTGTCTGACTCTGTGGCCCCATGGACTGTAGCCCGCCAGGCTCCTCTGTCCATGGGATTCTCCAGGCAAGAATACTCGAGTGGGTTGCCATGCCCTCCTCCAGGGGATCTTCCCAATCCAGGGATTGAACCTGTGTCTCTTGTGGTTCCTGCATTGGCTTTACCACTTTACCACTGAGCCATGAAGGAAGGCACACTGGGCAGAATGGCCATCATTTAAAAAGCAACAAATAGTAAATGCTGGACAGGGTGTGAACCAAAAGGAACCCTCTTACACTTCTATGGAAATGTAAATTGGCACAGCCACTATGAAAAACAGTATGGAGTTTCTTTAAAAAACTAAAAAATACATGCACCCCAATGTTCAAAGCAGTGTTATTTAGAGTAGGCAAGACATGGAAGCAACCTAAATGTCCATCGACAGATGAATGGATAAAGAAGATGTGGTATATATATATTCAATGGAATATTACTCATCCATTAAAAAGAATGAAATAATGCCATTTGAAGCAACATGGATGGACCTAGAAATTATTATATTAAGTGAAGTCACTCAGAAATAATAGGATAAATACCACATGATATCACTTATATATGGAGTCTACAGTATGATACAAATGAACTTATTTACAAAACAGAAACAGGCCTGTAGATATAGAAAACAAATTTATGGTTACCAAAGGGGAAAAGGGGTGGGAGAGGGATAAATTAGGAGCTTGGGATTAACAGGTAAAAACAGGTTGTATATAAAATAGACAACCATACTGTATATCACAGGGAACTATATTCAATATCCTGTAATAAAACATAGTGGGAAATAAAACTGAGCCACTTGATTATACATCAGAAACTAACACAACACTGTAAATTAGTTATACTTCAATTAAAACATTTTTTAAAATAGTCATGGAAACCGATCTCATGATATTTACAATTGTGAGAAAAAGTGGAATCCTGTCTAGCCTCTTTTAAAATTTATTCATTCAAAAAATATTAAATGAAATAGGACTCCTGGTGGCATTTTGTTTTCTTTAGTAAACAAAACAGAGAGATTCGTGCCCTCATGAAATCTCCAATTTAGTAGGGGTACATAAACAATAAACACAATAAATGTGTGAATTATATGGTAGAGTCAAGGGAGATAAGTGGTGTGGATAAAAGGCAAAAATCAAGCAGGGTAAGAAGGGGGATCAGGTGTGCCAGGGGGGAGAGAGGTGTACAGAGTCAGCAGGCAACTTTAAGTAGGGCAGTCAGCTCACTGAGAAGATATTTGAACAAAGACATGAAAGGTGAGGGTGACAGTCCCTCAGATACGTGGAGATGGGCCCTGATGTGTTCAAAGAAGGAGTGGAGGCAAGTGTGGCTAGAGAGGGTCCATAAGAGAGGTGACAGTAAGAGGAAATGAGAGGAAATGAGAAGAAATTGGAGCAAACTGTGACAGACCTTGGACTATTTAAGGACAAAGTTCAAAAGGATACATGTATCCCAATGTTCATTGAAACACTGTTTATAGTAGGCACGACATGGAAGCAACCTAAATGTTCATTACGTGACTTCCCTGGTGGTGCAAGGGCTAAGACTCAGTGCTCCCAATGCTGGGGGCCTGAGTTCGACTCCTAGTCAGGGAACTAGATTCCACGTGCCCCAACTAAGAGTTCTCATGCCTCAACTAAAAATCTGACATGCTACAATGAAGATGGAAGATTCTGCAAGCTGGAACTACAAAGAATCAAACAAATATATGTATGTGAGACAGCAAAAGACACACAGCAAAAGACAGAACAGTCTTTTGGACTCTGTGGGAGAGGGCGAGNACGGCTGCTCCAGCAAAGCACAGCCACTGCTCCTTACCTTGGACGAGGGGTATCTCCCTACCACCACTGTTCCTGACCTTCAATGTGGGCTAGCTCCTCTAGGCCCTCTTGCGCCTGCGCAGCCACCGCTCCACAGGTTGCTCCTCCCGGCCACCCACACACAAAAAAAGTTTTAAGTCATATGAATAGTTAGCTTTGCAATTTCGTGTTTGCCAGATGTTTGAAATTTGCTGTAGGAGTTGGTCCCCTCTAATTAATTAATTTCTGAACGGCATCTTGGTACCTGTTAGAAACAGCCACAAGACTCAGAGCTCAACAATGGGAGTTTGTTCATTCAATCCAGTCATTACTGACTAATTTGCATTTAGAATGCCAACTCAACAATTACTTGGTCATTCCTGAAAACAGCCCCATTAAAAAGATAATTTCCCCTGCTTAAAAGTGAGACCAGCCAACAGTGGTCCATAGAGGAGGTCAGTTCCCCTGTTATTCAGTCATGACTGCCGGGAATTAAGCCACGTTTCAGGGCCACCACATATCCAGTAAGACACCCAAGAGTGAGATTTAAAAAAAAAAAAAAAAGCTCCAATGTTTCTATGTCATAAGCACCTGGGTTTAGATTTGCTCAAATTCTACAACAATCAGCCTTGAAAGCAACATCGGGTCTATCCAACCACTTTTCACAGTAATCCAAATATAAAATATGCAGCAGTGTAGCTGTGCTTTTAAAATGTTCACAAACTCCCCCAATGTACTAACAGTAGTATCAGAGTGACAAGGTGATAATCAGATGACAGATACATATTCAAAATCCAGAATGCACTGGACTCCGTGCTGGAGCTATGTACAGGGATGGGGGCAAGAAATCAGACACTTACAACTCTATTTTTACTCTAAGATACTTACAGTTTGCTAAAGAAACCAATCGAGTACGAATGAAACTTGAGAACACTGTAGGAAAATTTTCAATTGTATTTACTTTAAAATTTAAAATAAGCATCTTTTTTCCTACATCTTTCTCCACAAAAACACATTTTTTTTTACAGTCATCTTATTTAAGCTTAAGGCACAGTGCTTAGGGCACATGTTACTTTAGAAGGTTGGAAAATTCCCAGGAATTGACCCTGAAATTATTTATTTCATGATTTAAAGAATGCTGATGAACACTCTCTTTCCAGAAGGAAAGTATAGAAGCATAATCAACCTGAGAGAAGGCATTTTGAATAATTAAAACGTGTTTCTAGCAGACCATAGACAGATGAAGTGAAAGGAAGTGTTAGTTGCTCAGTTGTGTCCAATTCTTTGCAACCCCATGGACTGTAGCCCTCCAGGCTCCTCTGTCCATGGGATTCTCCAGGCAAGAATACAGAGTGGACAGCCATTCCCTTATTCCAAGGGATCTTCCCAACCCAGGGATCGAGCCTGAGTCTTCCGCATTGCAGGCAGAGTCCCGTCTGAACTACCAGGGAGGCCCTCATGGAAGGATAACACGTGTAGTGAATCAGTGTGTCATCAGTTTCCATTACAGTACGCCATCATGTGTAATAACTGTCTATGCTGTTCTGAAATATACAAAACACATCACTCTCAAACATGTATGCGTTTTGTTTTTAACAGAAGAGTGTCCTCTGCTGCTGCTGCTGCTAAGTGGCTTCAGTCGTGTCCGACTCTGTGTGACCCCATAGACGGCAGCCCACCAGGCTCCCCCGTCCCTGGGATTCCCCAGGCAAGAACACTGGAGTGGGTTGCCATTTCCTTCTCCAATGCATGAAAGTGAAAAGTGAAAGCGAAGTCGCTCAGTCGTGTCCGACTCCTAGTGACTCCATGGACTGCAGCCCACCAGGCTCCTCCATCCATGGAATTCTCCAGGCAAGAGTACTGGAGTGGGGTGCCATTGCCTTCTCCTCAATACTCCTCAGATGAGTGAAAATACTGTTTACCTTCTTGTCTGCCCCAGTTTATGGCTTCATGAGAATTTATTCTCCTTTTAAGCACACACGGACTGTACTAATTCCCGTTTTTGGTTGGTGGAGCCTCTTCAGAGCATGTTAGGGGCAAAGGACTTTCTTCTTTGATCCCAGGATAAGGTCAGAATGAAAATAACAGTCTTAAATGACCCCAGCTCCTTCATGCCACCTCCAACTCCTCATTCAGTGGGGTGCTTTGGGTGGCAGGTGGAGTTATAATTAGAGATTAGAAAAAAAAAAAAAAGCCACATCAGCAGCTGTTGCTCCTGTTTGTTCCTGGCTATGGCTGTCAGCAGTGGGCAAACTGGCATAAACAGGCCTTCGCAAGTGGAAAGTCATTTAACCCCTGTCCTTGTCACACTCCCAGTCCTCTCAGTGGCCAGAGAACAGAAAGAAAATCGGACTGTGCATGCGTGGAGGGTGAGCAGAGAGTACAGCCCCAAGCCACCTCTGCAGGGGGAGCCTGGAGACTGTCATTCCTGTCGGAGACGCCGGACTCTCCAACCCAAACAAATAGGTTAGTGCGCAGAGTAAACCTATGCATTTTAGCTCTGACCTCTTGTCGACGTGATCTGGGTTTTTCTGACAGAGCTGTAATGGAAGGGTGCCTGTTAATGGAGAGTTATTTGAGGACTCATTTAAGACTCTGGTGCCCATGATAACAAATTATGAAATTGGGCTTAATTTATGTTCCTCTCCCAATTTTACTGTACTCATATTAGACAAATAGACGAGATGAAGATGGAACAATGGAACTGCTTTTCTAACCTGAGTCCCACAAAGAAAGTAATGGCACTTAACTTTTGCCAGAAAGTCCTGTTTTCTTTGTTAAAAATCAGTCATGTTGAAGGCTTAGGTTGGTGATTACAAAAAATAGAGCTTCAGAATATAGTTTCAAAATTTCACGTTTTGGGGTTTTTTTTTTTTTAGGGAAATTAGGTAAATGGGAATTAGATTGTTTATTTACATCTGAATAAAGACAGAAGATGTCCTTGTTGATGGTAAAATGTGTGCCATATGGTATTACGTATATAAGAAATCTGCTATCAGATTTATTAGTTATGTCTACTATAGCTCTACCTAAAAACTTCATAATTTCAGTCTAAATAGCTCTGTAAAATCCTCCACACAGATCCTTTCCAAAGCAAAAGGTTTCAAAGAAGTTTCATTTTCTGTGTGCTACATGTCAGAGCTGTAGAGCAGGATTTCCAAATTAAGACCAGCTTCAGGGCATCTTCTCAAAGCCTGAATGTTTAGTGTCTTGGTGAAAAGCAATGGAATTCCAGAGAACTCACTGAAAACTAGGATTTGGGGCCCAGTTCTCATCCTACTTACATCCATGGAACAGATCCAGGTGGAAAGAGTCCTAAATAATGGCCTCATTTTTTCCAGTTCCAAAGAGAAAGTGACCGAAGCATTTTACATGAGACTTTTCAGTGGGAAAATGAACCTTACTTAGAATCACTGTGGCCTGATGTTTTTTTCTACCTTTTGAAGTACACAGAGTGCACTCGGAGCTCCACTAAAGAGACAGTTAAATTAAAACCACCAAAAGTAACCCATCAATTAAATTCCCAAAAGGGGCTTGCTTCTCCTGATTTCTAAGAGAGACATACTTTCCTTCAAGGAAATTTAAAGGCGAAATAAATGCCTATTTACATACTTCAGCAAATAAGACCCAAACTGATTTGGGTTTGACTATTGATTTTGAAACTGTCAATGACAAACTAAGAGAGTAGTATTGAAACATATACATTACCATATGTAGAATTGGATAGCCAGTGGAAATTTACTGTGTGGTGCAGGGAGTGCTCAAATCCCTGTCTCTTATACACATCTTGCAACACCTACCATCTTACTTGGGTTTCTCTCACCTTGGGTGTGGGGTATCTCTTTACGGCTGCTCCAGCAAAGCACAGCCACTGCTCCTTACCTTGGACGAGGGGTATCTCCCTACCACCACTGTTCCTGACCTTCAATGTGGGCTAGCTCCTCTAGGCCCTCTTGCGCCTGCGCAGCCACCGCTCCACAGGTTGCTCCTCCCGGCCACCCACACACAAAAAAAGTTTTAAGTCATATGANTAATATAACATATATCAATACCTTAAATCTTCCCATGAATGCAGAAAATATATGATAGATGATATTACAATGTATTTCATATATCTTATTTAGTCATTCAAATATTTATTGAGTGATAGTCATATAATCCCTAAATAATATTTAGACATGAGGGCAAGCTTAAGACATCTAATATTACTTTTTCCAGAACTACGTTCCTCCCCTTTTCTACTAAAAGATTTAGCACTGAGGTCGTGGTTATCTCCAAACTGTTCAAGCTAAGAAAGGCAAATTAGTCAAGAAGACTAACTTGTTGCTGACTAGGATTTCTTAGAGATACAGATTCATGCTCTGTCTTAAACATCACTTTTTACTTGTGTTTTGTCTTCTTGCTCTTCTAGAAAAACAAACAAACAAACAAACTATCCAAGATGACTGTCACTTACTCCAGTAAAGTAGCAAATGCAACTTTTTTTGGATTTCATAGGTTACTCCTCAAGTGGAGAGGCAGCATCTACAAACTATTGTACAGGGAATTTATTGTTTTTGCTGTACTTTACACAGCAATAAGTTTGATGTACAGGTACTTTCCTTTGCATGTGTTCTGAAATGGCCATCAAATAGCATATATGAATACAGTCTCAAAAATCCAAGTCCTTTGGTTGCCTCTGACTTTTGCATTATGTAATCTCCTCCTTTGCATGATTTTCCGTCTCCTCCTTCTCCCTGGGATTGAGTATCTTAATCCACACTTAACCATTTTTGAGATGTTAAATGGACTCTAACCCATCATGCTTAGGTGGCTCCCATTCCAGCCCCATTTTAACTGGTCGTGATGAAGTATTATTTGTGCTTCAGGAATTTTACTCCAGGCAAAAAATGAAAGATTTATACCTAGATCCTTACTAAGTGATGATTTTTACCATTCAAAATCATTATTTTTGCCTCTCTGAATGATATCATTTGCAGTTTGAGTTTATGATTTGACTGCTTGCAGCGACTACTTACATAATTAACACTTTCATAAGTAATGGATATCAGGCAACTTTCCTTCCTTTTTTCTGGAATAACAAAATATTATCTAAGATGGTGCCCCCAAACTTCCCAATATCTCAGTTAAAGAAAAAGGCTAAAAACAAATTTATTTTTGCATTATCTTCAAAGTTGAAGGCACACTATATTCACAAAAGATGTTTATTCTTTATAACATCACAAACTTTGCCTGTCAGATTGACAGGTAATTTGAGCAACATTATGTCCAGGAAATATTTTTATGACTAAAAATTATAGTCTTAATAAAATTTTATCAGTATTATAAATGGGAAGCTCCATGAGTTCTTTTAATTAATATTGATTGCATAACTTCTTCTCAAGGAGAAGTTAAAACTTAAAATAGAAAAGTTAAAGGTTTTTGAGGCTGTATTTCCACCTTTTCTGTGCTTATCAGTTTGTTCTTTCCCTTCTGCATACCATGAACAAATTTGCATGTCATTGCTCTCACCTGTATTCTTCCTTGCAGTGACAGGACCCCATGTGAAGAAGAGGGAAGTTAATTTGACTGGTCCATAATGACCAAAAGTGGACAGTTACTTTGCTATATATCAAAACTACTGTTCCAAAAAATGTATATTTTGGTATACATTTTGGCAAAATATCTTTAAAAGGGAAGTTTTATTAAAAACCTCTAGTAATATTTTTTAATAAATCCTCTAAATACAATATTATTTTGACAATTTATTTATATGTCATCCAATCCTTCACAATATCAAATGGTGGAAGACACATGACGTTTCAGGATAATTGTCTCATTTGTTTATTTTTACTAATGTGTATTTATTGCTGTTACTGCTGCTTAGAATAGAATAGCTCTTAGAAAAGTTGCATCGTAGCCAGAGATGCTCCACTGGGCCTTAATTTTGGCTCCAATGTCTTATTTATTTCCCACAAAACTGTATGCATATATTTTTTCTAAAGACCAAAAAGTGCTTGTGTTTATAACAATCATTAGTTCAGCCATTTTTCATTCTTTAAATTTCAAATGTAAAAGCTTATTAAAATAGATCCTTTTATCTTGATCAAAGCTCTACCAAGAACTACAGGCTGAATCTGTTGAGAAAGTCAGACATACCCGTAAACAAATACAGATATAGTTTCATTCTCATATCCACTAACAATGCTAAAGTTTTTTAATCCCATTATAAGCAAATAGTTACACTTGTCAAAAAATCATAAGATAGAACCCGAATTTACTAGTTTGATTGTCTCTCTTTGTATTTTGGGATACGTTTGACGAAATACTTGCTGTAGTACCTTCTAGCTAGTAAAATTTCTATGTGTCTATTAGCTTAATATTTTTTCCTTTGGCCAATTATTAATAGTAACAACCACTTTATTATTAACTATGACATTATACACTTAAGTGGTTTTATATATCATGTATTCTTTAATCCTCCTAACATCCCTGATACACAGGTATTATTATTATCATCCTCATTTACAAATGAGAAAACTGAGACTCAGAGAGGTTTAAAAATATGCTCAAAATCCAGATCTGTCAGTGGCAGATCCGGGACTCAAACATGGCTCTGTAAGGCTTTATGGTCCGTGCTCTCCACATTTGATCCTCTCTGACCAGTTCAATTTGAGTACCGGAAACCAATCTGGCTGTAACCTGTCATCAGCCTCACCTTGAGAGGCCTGTCCACCAGATGATGTCTTGCCTGCCATCTTTTCTTGACCGTAGAATTTCTGACACCCCCTCCAAAGCTAAGGCTGCACCCTCAGCTTTGGGCACTTCAAGCCCACCCTGAATCCCACACACCTTCTTAGCACCAGCCCCAGCTCTTCACCAGCAGTCTGATTGATGGCTCACTGTCACCTCATTATCCCTCTGCTTCCTCCCTCAAAGCTCTACTGAGCCAAATAGGCCTCTGACATATGCCATAGTGGGTGTTTCCAAGGGAGTCCTGATTCTTTTGGAACAGGTGCATTCATTCGTTTATTCAAATTCATCTGCTTTCTTTCCGGATTTTGATCATTATTATTAACCTGCCTTGAGATATCTCTTCTGATTCTGAATCTCCCCCTTGAAACATATATATCAATAATAGCTTTATTAAATGGATTCATATTTAACAATACCAGAAAGTGGGTTTCTGTCAGATGTATAATATAAATTTTGATATTTTTATACTATAGAAATAAAAACTCACCACATATAATAATAAAATATTTCATTTCTAACTGTTGAACCTGTGTTGTTGTTTTATATTTTAAATAACTCTAGGCTTTAAAATAAGCAGTTATAACATCCCTTGAGGTATAACACACATAACCAAGAATGTACTGAGTAGAATATTCATGAGAGAGTAAGATCAAGGTGTCAAATTCAGGGTTATTGTTCAATAATTACTTAATAAGCATATTCCAATAATAAACACAATTAAGACGTTCGTTTTTAAGTACATTTGTTTAATAAGTGGATAATGGACTCCTTTATGAAGTATTTTGCTCCAAATTCCATGCATTAATCGTATAAAAATTTTTAAATATAAAACATTCAAAATAAAATGGATTATTATGTCCCACTGTCTAATGACCGATAAAATTTATGTACTAAAAACATTAGTACTTAAAATGTTCAGCAGTTAAAAAGCTTTTGAGATACATCAGCTTAGGTATAAAAGGAAAAGCTACTGCTCCTTTAAAAAAACCCTGAGATTATGTTTGCTTAATTGTTTGCAGTGAATGTCACTTGCAAAGCAGGTGCAGAAGTATAATAACATAAAGGGCTGTGCATTTTATTTTTGCTCCAGATTGTTACTTACAGGAGCCCAAAAACGTTTCTTTGAAAAATTATCAATTTACTGTGACAGATATGCTGAACAAATTCCAGTAACCTTTGTGCTTGGTAAGTATAGGTCACACGTAGCATGCAGCCACACAGCTGTCTCCATAACGGTGACACCAGTGACTATGCATGGGAGTGTTTCCAAGCTGAGAGGCATGCCTGAAAAGTCGCCGCTTGCAATAGAACCAGAATCAGCCATAAGGTTTACCTTCAAGACTGCTTTTGCTAAATTAACACCCAACAAGTTTTGAGGTAATGATCTGCTCTTGGACGATTAAGCTTTCTCTTCACTAACTCTCCACCTTTTACCATCAATACGTGAGTTTTAATATCCACTTACTGAGTGTTATGCCATTGCCAGGTACAAATTACTTTTTTTTTTTTCTGGAGGGAAAAATCATAAGATATGGATAACTAAATGTTTTTACACTCTGATCTCTAAAATAGGCTAAAATTCTGCTAAAATCATCAGTGTCAACAACATGTCTTCGGTAAGAAATTGCTTTACAGTTTCCTGTTATTCTACAGGTTTTTATGTTACTCTAGTAGTGAATCGATGGTGGAACCAGTTTGTGAATCTGCCCTGGCCAGACAGGCTGATGTTTCTCATCTCCAGCAGTGTTCATGGAAGTGACGAGCATGGGCGCCTGCTCAGGAGGACGCTGATGCGCTATGTCAATCTCACCTCCCTGCTCATTTTCCGCTCAGTGAGCACAGCTGTGTACAAAAGGTTTCCGACGATGGACCACGTGGTTGAAGCAGGTATTGTGAATTACTCTTCCTTCCATGGGGCTCCTCTCAACCTTCAAATTTCCTCCGAAAATATCTTTTATTCATTCATTCATTCATTCAAGAAACATTTACTGAATACCTATCCTATACCAGAAACAGTCCTAAGAGGTAAAAAATGAATAAGCCATCATTCCTGCCCTCAAGAGGTTTACTTGGGGGCCAGAGCAAAGGAACCAGCAAACAGTCAACCTCATATTAAGTTGCCAACAGTCATAATATAGTAATATTATATTATGTTACAATCTATAATATAATAATTATCCTATTCCATTTTCATATTTCATCATATATCATTTTTAAAGAAATATAAACCATCTGTAATATTATCTTACATTGTCTAGCACTTTATAGCTTATGCACTTTCACAAACATCATTTCGTTTGGACCTCAATAAAACCATGAGAGATTCAGAGAGGATATGACCTGCCCTGGATCACATTGCTCTTTAACGGGAGAGCCAAATTTTCAATTAAGACTCAGAATTCCTAATTTAATACTTTTCCCCAAACATAGCAGATTCTGATAGGAAATAGCAATGTGGGTTTTCATCTACACAGACTCTGATAAGTGGCAGTGAAAGGCAGCTTCAGTGGAGGTCTGTTGTCTTTTCTGTTCTTCAGAGTAGACGTAGTTTTGTACCTGGGCTCCTGGACATAGGATGCTGAGAACAAATCACATTTGAAGGATGGTTCTCTTTGCAGTTAATATTTAGCAGAGAAGCTGTTAAATCAGCCTTCAAAGGGATAAGGATTAAATGAGATCATTGTTGGCATGTACAGAATAAAAATGGGTTGTTGTGCTGAGTTGTCTTTGATCAATCTGAGAGTATGTTGGAATGAATAAATGAATATATAGTAAACACAGGAACCATGAGATGATTTTGCCTTTATGTTGAGTACAGTCTCAAATTAGCTTTCATTATCCAGTCTCTTTTTCTGAAATGTCCTTGAAAATACATAGAGATATGTATATATATATTAAAAGTAGCATTTTTGCTTGTTTTTGGAGGTTTGGGAAGTTTTTGTTTGATTTGGTTTTCTCTTTTCAGATGATAATATAGTGCCCAAGAACACAGAGTAAGAGTTCAACCCCTTCTCTATCCTTTACCAGCCTCATGACCTTGTCTAAGTTCCTTTACCTTTCTAATGCTTCAGTTTCCTCATCCATAAAATGAGGTTATAGCGATTTTGTAAAACCCTCTGATCTCTCTTACCTCCTAGCTTGCTGTGAGGATTAAATAAGATAATATGTGCAGTGTCTGGAAGCTTACTTGGCACATGGTATGACATGCATTCTTGCTTTTAAGAATGAAATCATTTGGCGCAAAGGCATAACACAGGCCTTTGATCATTTTAGAAGGAAGAATCATTTGATGCGACATCCCAGGTCTTCCTGATCACCTATGAGCAGGAGGCTGTGAAAGTCAAGATGGAAATAAGGAAGGAACGGACGGGCTGTTGTGAGGAATACAGAGCAAGTTGTGAGAAAGTAATGAGTCAAAAGGAGTCAGCTACAGAGTCAGATGAAGGGTATAAATGGCCTGGCAAACATACAGGTATATTACGATGTAAAACCGCTCAGAATTTAAAGAAAAATTAACTGCCACCCGTCCTCCAAATTTAAAAGTGGAATGCTGCTTCAGAATGACCACTTGAAAATGCCACTTGATAGGTTAATTTTCTTACTGTAATATCTAAAGGATAGAATGAGATAAGAATTTCGACCTCTGGAAAAAGTTCTAAAACAAATGAGAAAGACTGGCTGATTCCAAAAGGATGAGTGAGAGCTAAAGTTTACTCGGATGGGTAAAGGTGTCTCTGGTCCTGACGCATCCTTGGAAAGAAGAGGGCACATTCTAACAGGAATCGGGACTCCGGGCCTAATTCTCAGAGCAGATCTCCTCCTCTCAACGTCACCTTCACATTAGCAGCAAGTGGGGAGCTGGCTGGGCAGCTGGCAATGGAGCCCTTTTGGGACCCCAAGTCAGACATGAGCTCAATGAGGCCCGAGTTGTTCTCAGGTCTGAGGGGCAAGTAGAAATTGTGAGATGAGTGGGAGAATGATGTTTAACAATGTGAATTCATTTCTTTTAGGTGCACTTTTCATAACATCAATGCTCACTCACTACCAAACTTCCACAAATGCCTGTTTTGGTTACTTGCATCCACCCTCTCCCCCTTTCCAAGACATTCAGAATACTCCGACACTTCTTTCTCTCCAACCACCAGGACCCCAACCATTCCAAGGGCATATGAAATCATTTGCTCCTTGATGTGCATTTAAACAAGTATGTCTGAAGGTATGATCTGCAGACCCATGGGCCCTTTACACCTTGAATAATTTGAGTTGTTTATTTAAAATGCAAACTCCTGTCCCCTGCCTCAGACCTACTGAATCGGAACCATGGAAGGCCTGGGAAATCTGCATTTACACATGCTCTTGTGCTGCTTTGTTTATACACTGGAGTTTGAGAAGTTCTGAATCTTTTCTGAGATGCTTATTCTTTAATCCTTTTTCTCACCCCTGGGGTAAAAAGCTTTGGCATTCACCAACTAATTCATTACTAACCACAAAGCTGTAACAGTTAATGAAAGGGTGAATTCAAGGTTTTGACCATGCTAGAGGCTCCAGAATTTGTAGGGTGGCTTCAGGCAGCAGTTTGCTCAGAGCCCATCATCTAGGGCCGTGGTCCCCAATCTTTTTGGCACCAGGGACCGGTTTCATGGAAGATAATTTTTCCATGGACTGATGGGGTGGGGGGTGCTTCAAGGTGATTCGAGCTCATTACATTTATTGTTCACTTGATTTCTGTGATTACTACATTGTGCTATATAATGAAATAATTATACAGCTCACCATTTTGCAGAAACTGACAGGAGGCAGAGCTTAGGCAGTAACAGGAGCGATGGGGGCACTATGCAAATGAAGCTTCACTCACTCCCTTGCCGCTCAGCTCCTGCTGTACAGTCCGGTTCCTAACAGGCCACAGGCCAGTACCAGCCTATCAGTTGGAGGTTGGGGACCTCTGATCTAGGGGACCTGAATTAGACCTGCCTGGACACAACAAGCATCATTCTCACTTTGGGTTTTTGGTCAGTTTGTGTGAAGAGTCTGAAGGAGGAAAAGAAGTGAGGGAGATAGGAGGGGGGCTAAAGCCTTTGCAAGTGCACTCTGGGGTCATAACTAATTCTCTCAGTATAAAAGTGTCTACTACTCTTTTACACCCATAAGTGTTTTTCAAAAGGCAGAAAAAGGGGTGATGGATCAGCAGGTGCCCACAGGAACACCAGGTTTATGTATTACGTGGTGGGGCAAATGTCCTTCCAAGCTGGGGCAGATGTTTTGGAGATAGGGTCCCTCCTGGCTGCCACTGCCACACACGTGGGGGGCAGCCTCTCTGTCAGTTGGGGGAACAGACTTACCGGACCTCCTGCTCGTTTCCCTAACAGAGAGGGCTGACTCAGTCTGCACGTGGAGTTGGCTTCCAGGCTCTCCCAACCGGGCACATGTCTCCTCCTCTCTCTCTGCCCTTGGCCTGTGCCAACATTTCTGGGAAGAACAGGAAGTTCAGGCATGGCAGAAAATGTTTGGCAGGTGCCCTGAGCACAGAGCCAGGGCACCTGCTCTGCCTGAGAGCAGAGAGGGCTGGTAATAGGAACGGGGGCCCCCTAAGGAGAGGGGACAAAGCAGGGGGGCAATGTTGGGGGCACAGAAGCCTCCGTGGACTTCTCACATGAAGCCACCTGTCAGGGAAGTAAATGTTCTCACACTTAAATCAGTATTGCTTAAACTGTGGGTCCTAAGATACCACCCCTAGCAATTCGGTAGGTCTAGGAATGAGCATATATAACAAGCTTCTGGAGACTTCGAGGCAAGGGCCGGGGAGGCGGTCTCTGGATCACACTCTGAGAAACAGTGGGCGTCGGGGCAATGGCAGTTTCCTTCCATCCTCTTTGTATTGCTTCAGGGAGGGCCCCGTCACAAAGATTCGGGACTAGCAGGAGAAAAGGGGGGAGAGGGTGGAGAGAATGAAGATGAGCATTTTCTTCTGAAGCATCTGGCTTCACTAGAGCTGATTGTTGAAGCAGTCTGAGCACAGGTTGGAAAAGAATTTCCAGACAGAGTATTTCAGAAGACAGAATTTATTGAGAACAAAGGACTGAGGTCGTAAGGGGCACTGCAACGACAGCAGGCTGACTTCCGGACAGACCAGGAAGAGCTGACACGAGGGGAGCAGAGTGAGAGACGCCGTTAGACAGCGCACCAGCTTGAGGGGCAGCAGACCTCTTATGCGGGCTTGTGGCCAGTTTTTATGGCCTCGGGACAAAGAAAATTCCTATGAAAGGGGTGGTCCTTGGCTGGGGGTCTTTTGGTCTCCATCTTGCCTCATATGGAGCTGGGAGCTAGCCAGTTAGGGACAGAATGGCTCATGACAAACAGGGTGGCCCATGCCAGGGGTTGGCATGGAGCTTGGCAAATTCTGGAAATATTACCCTAAGACGCCAGCCAGGGGCTCCACACTTGTGTGGACTAGGTGATTCACCTGCTGGTCCCTGAATGTTCCTTGCTGTTAAGTTGGACACTCAAGTTACATTATTCCAGGAAATTAGAAGAATCATTATTCTGGGAAGTACATAAACTTTGATGTTACAGGTTACATTTCCCAAATTATAAATTAAAAGTTCTTTATGCTCCCATGAAAATAGAAATATAGCAATTGAATGCAAAAAGTGTTTATTATTGAATGCAACCAGTGTTCCCTGCACTGGTCCGTTTTCAAACATTTATTTGCCAGAGAAGCTGCAACCCAGAAACCTCTGTTATTTTCCCTCTTGGCTACAAACCTACTCTGGAAAATTCCAGTCATTTCAATCACCTGCCCTGGAAGATGTCACTCATTCCAAGTCAAGTCAGTGGCTCAATTTCAGATCTTTGCCCATTTAAGTGATGGCCTTAATTAGGTTTATGTTACTGTGAGATTGAATCAAAACATTTTATCTTCACAGTGATCAGGAGAAGAAAACATTTCCCTTCATAATTCCTCATCAGAAGCACAAAAATAGGGAAAGGGAAATGGTATACATTCCTCTAAAAGAAGCAGTACTAAATCTGTTTGCTAAATCTGTCATGCGTTTGCTCATTTAACAAAGATTTATTGAGTGGGTACAGTACACTGGGGCTTCCCAGGTGGCACTATTGGTAAAGAAGGCGCCTGCCAATGCAAGCAGGAGCTGCAGATTCAACCCTGGGTTGGGAAGAGCCCCTGGCGAAGGGCATGGAAGCCCACGCCAGTATTCTTGCCTGGAGAATTCCATAGACTGAGCAGCTTGGCAGGCTACTGTCCACAGGGTCACAAAGAGTCAGCCACAACTGAAGCTACTTAGCATGTATGCCAGGCATTGTGCTGAGCTCTGGAGCACAGCTGAAAGCAAGTGTGGGTATGGTCCCTGTCCTCAACTGTCAGTAAAGATTACTACAAATCTTTTCTTCTATGAATCATTTTCAGAAAGAAGCACAAATATATTTACAGTTGAAATTCACATCACTGCATTGCATTTAGGTTTCTCTGAAAAAGTGTCCTTCTGTGCATGGTAGCCTGTAACAGTGGTTAAAAGACAGTAAAATTTAGGGAAAGGACACTTCTGTTTTCTCAAAGGCCTGGAATCTTAACGTGAACTTCCTTGAGCTTCTGCTCTGATGAAAGAGAGCCTGTGGATATCCCATCAGAATTTTTAGTGACATGTATAGTTAACAGCCATAAATATAATTGAGTAAGCTCCCAATTATCAAATGACTGCTGAGATAAAAGTTCTAACTCTAGATGCACTGACTGGAAGGCCAGCCCCATACTTAGATCATTTAGTCTGTGATCTTCTCCCACTAAGTAAAATAGACTAGATTTTGTGTAATGTTGATTTTCTGCCCTGTGGTCTGCTGTTCACATTTACCTGGATGCATTCTGTGGTGCTGGGGCTCCCTGGTCTCTCTGAAATTTCCCACTGTTCTGTGCTACAGGAGACATGATCAAGGGAACAGCGGTATTCACGGCGGTGCCAGTTTTCACTCCGTTGGCTGAACTTTAACAGTCTGAGTCAGTTATGCCTATAGTCTCACATGATGAGCCCAGAACAGACTGAATGTCATCTTGTGAGTGAAACTTGACTCGCCTATGCACACTGGATCTACCTGGGACAGAAAGAGCACACATCCTTGAATTAATGCCACGGATGAGCAGTCTCGGCTCAGTGTTTGAAGGCTCCCACAAAGGAAGCTCTATTTAGCTTTCCTTTGTGGCTCAGCTGGTAAAGAACTGGCCTTCAGTGTGGGAAACTTGGATTGGGAAGATCTCCTGGAGAAGGGAAAGTCTACCCACTCCAGTTTTCTGGCCTGGAGAATTCCGTGGACTGTATAGTCCACGGGGTCGCAAAGAGTCAGACATGACTGAGAGACTTTTAATTTTCACAGCTCTGTTTTAGGAGTTATATCAAGGCTCATCAATCAGTGCCTCTCAAAGGGTGACCAGAGATCACAACATTCATTGAATTATCAAGGGTACTTATTTAAACTATAGCTTCCCAGACAGCCTATGAATCTGACTCTCTGGGGTTTGGGACCCAGAAATCCACTTCTAAACCAGCTCCCCAGAAGCACTATGTTTGACCCAGACCATTTCTGAAAGAGATGGGAATACCAGACCACCTGACCTGCCTCTTGAGAAATCTGTATGCAGGTCAGGAAGCAACAGTTAGAACTGGACATGGAACAACAGACTGGTTCCAAATAGGAAAAGGAGTACCTCAAGGCTGTATATTGTCACCATGCTTATTTAGCTTATATGCAGAGTACATCACGAGAAATGCTGGACTGGAAGAAACACAAGCTGGAATCAAGATTGCCAGGAGAAATATCAATAACCTCAGATATGCAGATGACACCACCCTTATGGCAGAAAGTGAAGAGGAACTAAAAAGCCTCTTGATGAAAGTGAAAGAGGAGAGTGAAAAAGTTGGCTTAAAGCTCAACATTCAGAAAACGAAGATCATGGCATCTGGTCCCATCACTTCATGGGAAATAGATGGGGAAACAGTGGAAACAGTGTCAGACTTTAT
>SJYV01026359.1:1095819-1128503 GCA_006410875.1 Neotragus pygmaeus
ACCCTTATGGCAGAAAGTGAAGAGGAACTAAAAAGCCTCTTGATGAAAGTGAAAGAGGAGAGTGAAAAAGTTGGCTTAAAGCTCAACATTCAGAAAACAAAGATCATGGCATTTGGTCCCATAACTTCATGGGAAATAGATGGGGAAACAGTGTCAGACTTTGTTTTTTGGGGGCTCCAAAATCACTGCAGATGGTGATTGCAGCCATGAAATTAAAAGATGCTTACTCTTTGGAAGGAAAGTTATGACCAACCTAGATAGCATATAAAAAAGCAGAGATATTACTTTGCCGACAAAGGTCCATCTAGTCAAGGCTATGGTTTTTCCAATGGTCATGTATGGATGTGAGAGTTGTACTGTGAAGAAAGCCGAATGCTGAAGAATTGATGCTTTGAACTGTGGAGAAGACTCTTGAAAGTCCCTTGGACTGCAAGGAGACCCAACCAGTCAATCCTAAAGGAGATTAGTCCTGGGTGTTCATTGGAGGGACTGATGCTAAAGCTGAAACTCCAATACTTTAACCACCTCATGTGAAGAGTTGACTCATTAGAAAAGACTTTGATGCTGGGAGGGATTAGGGGCAGGAGGAGAAGGGGACGACAGAGGGTAAGATGGCTGGATGGCATCACCAACTCAGTGGACATGAGTTTGAGTGAACTCAAACTCCGGGTGTTGGTGATGGACAGGGAGGCCTGGCATGCTGCGATTCATGGGGTCGCAAAGAGTTGGACNCATTGGAGGGACTGATGCTAAAGCTGAAACTCCAATACTTTAACCACCTCATGTGAAGAGTTGACTCATTAGAAAAGACTTTGATGCTGGGAGGGATTAGGGGCAGGAGGAGAAGGGGACGACAGAGGGTAAGATGGCTGGATGGCATCACCAACTCAGTGGACATGAGTTTGAGTGAACTCAAACTCCGGGTGTTGGTGATGGACAGGGAGGCCTGGCATGCTGCGATTCATGGGGTCGCAAAGAGTTGGACATGACTGAGTGACTGAACTGAACTGAACTGAAGGATGCCAGAATGTCCAGCTTGCTGTGTGATTCTGCACTAGGTGCAGTTGTTCTCAAACTTTGTTATAAGATAGAATCACTAGGGATCTTTTAAAAATACTGATGCTTGGCTCACATCCCCAGATATTAACATTCAATAAGTATACAGTATACGGCATTGGGAGTTTTTAAAACTCCCTAGACCATTCTACTGTGCAGCAAAGTCTTGCACCAGAGCACATCTATTAACTCCTCCAACGTTTTCTGCAAATTGTCTCAGATCCATTTACCCAGCGCAAATGGAATTCTGGGCCACCTGGACAGGCAAGGAGTTAAGAGCCTTGATTTTGTGAATGGTATTTCCAGTGAGTCATGTGTAGAAGGCAGTGAGCTACCAAATAAGATACTAATTTAGAGACAGGAATATGGCTGACCAGAGATGTTTTTCTCACATTAGGAAAATAGAGGAGTTTCTGTCTGTGTTCAGCATTGCTATCCCAGAAACTGACTTTACTCAACCATATCCTATCTCAAGCTTTTCAAATTGTGGGTTGTAACTTATTCTTGGGTTCTTAAATCATTTTAATGACTTGCAGCCAGCATTTTTATGGAATAGAATGGAACAGAGCAGAAAAATAAAGGGGCACCTCATCCAGAAAAGCCAATAATTGTTTTGGGATATCTTTCTTTCTGTGGTTCATAGGAAAAAAAAAAATGTCTGAATACTGCCTTCCACAATGCCTTCACACTGTGATTGCATCTCTCTCTCAGTCACATTTTGCCTTCTCTTGGTTTTCCCAGTTGACAGGGATTTCTGAACTTCTACCATTGAATTTAAAGAACAGCTGCAGCTGAATCTGGTGGCTTCATTCTATTCATTTGGAAAGTACAGAGAGGAAAATGAATCAGGCTTATTGCAGTGCTTCCGAAGAAGTCACCTCTCTGAGAACAGCTGAGATGCTGAATGCACAAGTTACTCTTTCAGAAAGAATTGGCAATAAACTCTGCTAAAATTCTGAGAAGCAGAGCTCTTAGCTCTTCTCTTAATAGAGCCTGATGGACATGTTCTGCTTTAAAGGCAAAAGACATCTGCCTCAGCTGCAACCAAATCTGCAACTGCTGGAATATTGTTGATTAATGGACTTCATTGGTCCTTTGGTTTGAAAGCAATAAAATTTTGCCTTAAAGTAGCAGATCCTCAGAGAAGGCAATGGCACCCAAGTCCAGTACTCTTGCCTGGAAAATCCCATGGACAGAGGAGCCTGGTAGGCTGCAGTGCATGCGGTCGGGAACAGTCGGACACGACTGAGTGACTTCACTTCATTTTTCACTTTCAGGCGTTGGAGAAGGAAATGGCAACCCACTCCCATGTTCTTGCCTGGAGAATCCCAGCGACAGGGGAGCCTGGTGGGCTGCCATCTATGGGGTTGCACACAGTCGGACATGACTGAAGCAACTTAACAGCAGCAGCAGCAGCAGATCCTACTCCATCAAGCCACAACTCAAGTCACAAGAAAATACAAACGGTGTGTGTGTGTGTGCGCACATGCATGCTAAGTCGCTTCAGTTGTGTCCTATGGACTATAGTCCGCCAGGCTCCTCTGTCCAAGGGATTCTTCAAGCAGGAATACTGGAGTCGGTTGCCATGCCCTCCTCCAGGGGATCTTCCTGACCTAGGGATCGAACCCATGTCTCTTATGTCTACCTGCCTTGGCAGGCGGGTTCTTTACCACTAGTGCCACCTGGGAAGCCCCTGTGTGTGTGCATAATTGTATATCTATCTATATATTTTTTTTACTCTGATTTGAAATATTAAAAAGTGTTCCTTGGGATAAGCAATATGAAAATTGCTGAGCAGAGCTGAACTAGCCAGAAAACCAGAAGGAAAAGAGATAGCAAGAGAAATTCAAGCCAGATGCAATAGCAAGATAAAATAGCAATGTTAGGAGTGTGGATAGGGTCTGAGGAAATGTGGCATGAAGATAGATATGTGAAGGAGACAGGGTAACGTGAGGATCAGCCAACTGATGGTATTGCCAAACTGCAGCAAATTGATACCTGTGGTGAACATAGCCTTGGATAATGACCACATTCTGAAAATATCATTGATCTCTAGTTAAAATGGTCTGAAGCACTGATGAGGATAGCATTCCATTTAATAACAAATGCTCTCTGAATTGATTTCACTAACAATCTAGACTTTTCTTTCAAAGGACCAATAACTCAATTTCCAAAGATAGGGTTATTTTGTATAAGATGTATAACCCTGCAGGAAATAATAAAAATTATTCTGCTTGTATACTCTTGGAGGACACATTAGTGTCCGGTTCATTTTTCACAGCACCTAGCAAAGTACTCAGTAAATTTGGACTGAACATTTAAAACACCCTGCTTTCCTAACTCTACATGTCCCTTTTCAACCAATGGGTTTGCTACACGACAGGGATGGGGGGAGTGGGGTACCTAACTCTTGCTTTAGTGTTTGCATTAAATAATTCCTCACTCTGCATATTTGCTTTCTGCTAAGAAACCAAGAAAGGACTTGCCAGCACAATTTGATCCATACTCCTGAATAAAAAATAACCAGAGGTAATGTTATTCTTTGGTCAAATGACAGAGATTTCAGCCAAGTATACAAATGCGGTCATTTTTGGAAACTGCACTATAAATCCCAAGACTGTAACTGTTAGACAATTAATATGAAATGTCTGAGAATAGGCTTCCAGGGAAAGGGTGAAAGGTTGCAGTAGGTCTTTAAGCACAGAGCCAAGACAGGTCATCTATTGACTTCTTATCATTAGATTTAATCATACTCTGCAAGTCTTTTAAAACAACTTTGAAATGCAGTGAGAAACAAGACAAGAATTCTCGGGCTCATTCTTATTTTTGACCACCAGAGAGAGTTCAGTTTCCCTGGCATGTGCAGACCTTTTCAAAGTTAATGTAAATAACCTGAGTATTATCTAAAATTAGTCTCTTGTTGGTAAATACTCGCCTTGTAATTGTTACTCTGTCTATTTCAAACTGATTTAACAGAATCTTCATTCAGTGAGGAAGTGATTTTTCAAGCATTGCTGTAGTTCAGAGTTTCCTGCAGACATTTGTAAATGTGCAACTGCCTGGACCCAATTCATTAGATCACTCAGGAAGATTTGAAAGCATGCTTACCCCTGGACCTTACTCTAGACCCATTGAATTAGCACCTCTGGGGATAAGGCAAAGGCACTGGTATTTTCTAAAAGGCATTTGGGCTAAGACACAGGCACATGAGACTGTAAGGTGCAACACTGGGTCAGGAATCTTGCCCTAATGGTCTCAGGGACACAGGTAGGAAGGAGAGGGTGGGATGAATTGAGAGGGCAGCACTGACTTATGTATACTGCTGCTAAGTTGCTTCAGTCATGTCCGACTCTCTGCGACCCCATAGACGGCAGCCCACTAGGCTCCTCTGTCTTTGGGATTCTCCAGGCAAGAATACTGGAGTGGGTTGCCATTTCCTTCTCCACATGTATACTACATGTGTCAAATAGATGGCGAATGGGATGCTGCTCTGCAGCACAGGGAGCTCAGCTCGGTGCTTTGTGACAACTTAAAACTCTGTTCAGAAAACTAGTTGTGTAAAATATTGTACAAAGCTAACTAGCATGCAGCCATAAAAAGAACCATTCTGCTCTCCACATCTTAACAAAAAAATCTCCAAGATACAACTTGAGTAAAAAGAAGCAAATGGCAGACATGTATGGAGTATAAAGTCATTTGTGTTTTTAAAATTTTGGCCTGTGTGAAATCTGTGACACTTCTCCGGAAATATACACAATAACCTGGTTGTAGTGATTTCCTTCAGGGAGGGAAACTGAGACTTACTTTCCGCATTAATATTTCTTTAGCCTGTTAGGATTTTTGTGCCCACCGAACTACTCAATTGAATTAAAAAAAAAAAAAGGACAAATGTAAACAGTAAGCTTTTGAAACACATACTAATATGAACAAACCTTTTTACATAGTAGACATGCCATAAATGTTTGCTAATAAATAAACCTACTACTTTATTATTCCTCTCCTATTATTCAAGTCTCTTCTTTTGGTGTGCAGGCAGTGGAGGATGAGTAAAGTTTCACATGATATATTATGTGTTAGCACTTACTGAGTGTTATTTATGTGCAAAGTGTTATGTTAACCTCTTGACATATGTTCCTCATCTCAGGTACTTCTACAACATCCTTGTGAAATAGACATTATTATCTCTTTTACACATGAAAAAACTGAGGCTCAGAGAAGTCACTGAAAGCTGAAGTAAATTGTTATGCACCACATACACACATACACACAGGGAGACACACAAAATCAAAGAAATGCTTTTAAAGTATATGCAAAATGCTGTGGGGACTGTGAAGATAATATGCTTTTTGCCCTCCCAAAGGGCCTTAGCAGGGGAAACATTTGTGTCTAACACGACCATAATATGAGGCAAGAGAGAGCCCTGTGGTGATTTGAATTGGAGAGGCAGAAGGAATCAAGGAAGGCTTCTCAGAAGAGAACCTGGTTAATCAGGTATTTGAAAAGAAGCATCAGGAGGAAAAGTCATGTGATTCACCTGTTGGGCAAAACACTAAGTGCTTTGTATACATTATCACCTTTTATTCTTTAAATCCGAACAATTCTAAGTATTTCTGTTCTCAATTTTACCAAACCCTAAGGAAGAGACATTCCCTTGATGTCCTAGTCCACATTTAATGTCACCTTTCTTCCTATTGGCACTACAATCACACACACACACACAGAGTTCTTTATCAGTATATAAGGCAATGCATGTAAGCAACCCTTACAGAGGTAAATAGTCCTTTTCTCTAATACAAGTGAAAACTACTTGAGACAGGAACCGCATTATTTTTTAGTTCTTGAATATCCCCCATTCTATGTTCACATAGTAGACGCTGAAATATTTAGGGTAATATATTAAGGCTAAGGGGCTTCCCTGGTGGCTTAGATGGTAAAGAATCCACCTGTGAAGCAGGAGACCTAAGAGATGCCAGTTGAGTCCCTGGGTCAGGAAGATCCCCTGGAGAAGGAAACGGCAACCCACTCCAGTATTCTTGCCTGGAGAATTCCATGGACAGAGGAGCCTGGCAGGCTACAATCTATGGGGTCACAAAGAGGAGGACACGACTGAGCAACTAAGACAAACATTAATGTTAAATCAAGTCTGTATAACCTATCTTCATTTTGTGTAAAGGTTTTATGACAGCAGATGAAAGAAAATTATTCGACCACCTCAAATCTCCTCATCTGAAATACTGGGTCCCATTCATCTGGTTTGGAAATCTCGCAGCTAAAGCCCGGAAGGAAGGTAGAATCAGAGACAGTGTTGATCTTCAATCACTGATGACTGTAAGTACATTGCAAACATCAGTTAAAAGACATGACTCAGACACCAGCAGGGACTTGGATGTAAAAGGCTGGATCTGGACGAGAACACTTTGTTCAATCCTGGTTCCAAAGGAACCAGAAAGTCTGGGCAAGGGTTAGAACCCTCAAATGCAGGAGGAGAATATAACACAGTTTTAACTGAGGTTGATTGGAGGTGGTTGCTTAGAGGCTGTTTTAAACAGAAGTAGGCTTTGTAATGAATGTTTGAGTTTTTAGCCAACTTTTTCATCATTCATTATAAAGCCTACTTTGAACTATGGTTTTGGAGAAGACTCTTGAGAGTCCCTTGGACTGCAAGGAGATCCAACAAGTCCATCCTAAAGGAAATCAGTCCTGAATATACATTGGAAGGACTGATGCTGAAGCTGAAACTCCAGTACTTTGGCCACCTGATACGAAGAACTGACTTATTTGAAAAGACCCTGATGCTAGGAAAGATTGAAGGTGGGAGGAAAAAGGGATGACAGAGGATGAGATAGTTGGATAGCATCACTGAGTCAATGGACTTGAATTTGAATAAATTCCGGGAGTTGGTGATGGACAGGGAGGCCTGGCATGCTGCAGTCCACAGGGTTGCAAAAAGTCGGACTCGACTGAGCAACTGAACTGAACTGAATTGAAGGCTTTATAATAGGCTTCCCTGGTGGCTCAGACAGTAAAGAATCCACCTGCAGTGCAGGAGATTCAGGTTCAATCCCTGGGTCAGGATGATCCCCTGAAGTAAGAAAATGGAAACCACTCCAGTATTCTTATCTGAAGAGTTCCATGAATGGAGGAGCCTAGTGGGCTTCAGTCCATGGGATTGAAAAGAACTGGACAGAACTGAGTGACTAACACACACAGGCTTTGTAATAGGCTCTACAAGAAAATGTTCCTTGATTGATAGCAATGTCTGCAAAGAGCTCAGAAGGTNGAGGCAGAGAGCCAGAGAGGGCAGGAGGGCGGAGAGAAGGGGCGGGGTGAAGGGGGAGAGGGAGGGAGAGAGGGAGCGGGGCGGGAGCAGGAGAAACAGTGGACAGGAGAGAGGAAAGAGGGAGGGAGACACTGATGGAGAGAGGAAGAAAGGGGTGGGGGAGAGTGGGAGGAAGAAAAGAGAAAAGGAGAGAGAGAGAAAGGGGGAGAGAGAGGAGAAGGGAAGGACAGACAGAGATAGCGAAGACGGGGAAAGGGAACAGAGAGACAGAAAGAGGACCAGGAGACAGTCAGAGAGAGGCCAAGAGATACACGGGAAGAGACACACCGAGGAGGGTGGGAGGGAGAAAGAAGCAGAAAAGAGAGGGAGAAAGGTCAGGAGAGAAGGAGGGAGGCAGGGAGAAAGAGGGAAAGAAAGAGGAAGGAAGTGAGGGAGAGGGAGAGCAAAGAGACAGGGCAAGAGAAACAGAATGAAAGACAGGGAAGAATCAGGGCACAAATGAACATGCCTAAGAAACAGACTGAGTCTTCTTGGGCTCCAAACTCACTGCAGATGGTGATTGCAGCCATGAAATTAAAAGACACTTGCTCCTTGAAAGAAAAGCTATGACCAANCAACCCACTCCAATATTTTTGCCTGGAGAATCCCACGGACAGAGGAGCCTGGCGGGCTACAGTTCACTAAGAGTCGGACATGACTGAAATGACTTAGCAAAGTTAATCAGCTTTCCAGATGACCCAGGAAACAAAGCTGTGTTTTCATTAAATGAAATAATCCTGAATGCATTTGAGAAACAAATTTATAGATGGGCTAGATAGATTTGTGCCATGACAGTCTCGTGCCTTCATTAGGCTAAAAGGAATGAATGATTTTAAAATAGCTCCCAAATTAGCATATACTCTTTCTCAGTATTAAATAATAATTTGTGTTCAGTAGTGAAAAAAGAAATCATTGGATCTCAGTCCTTTCTGCTTTAACAGAGATAGATTTTCTATCAATAGAAGTATTCTCAAGTGTTCATTTTTGGGGGGGAAAGGCATAGATGTATTTAGGCTTTTTTCTAAGATCTTCAATAAGCATGTTTTCAAAAGAGAGGAAACAAAAAATAATCTGCTCTCCACATAATTTAGAAATGATTTGTTTGAAATATTAACTACTGCATTTCCACCACCCCTTTGAGCCTATATGTATGTATATAGTGGGAAATTTTGAATTCAGTAGAGTAGGGGAAATTTCTATACCATCCTGATTTATCTTAATTTTTTTGTAAACTGTACAACTGTACTTATCCCTTTTGCACATCATTGAATGATGTCAATAGCTTGTCATTTTCAAAATTTTCCTTTTGGAGTGGCCTTCAGAACCAATTTCTAGTCTTTTGAAATCACGATCATTATTTTATAGGTGTATTTCTAAAAGCCACAGCCATATTCTGAACCCCAGTAAATGTTATTTAACGCACCCATCATCTTAGTAAATCGTGTTTTATCTATTTCTGGCTTAGGAAATGAACCGATTCCGCTCCTGGTGCAGCCTCTTATTTGGTTATGACTGGGTTGGGATTCCGCTGGTTTACACCCAGGTATCAAATCCTTGGCACGTGATTTTTTCTTTCCATTGCCCACTTTGGCATGCTGGCTCTCTCGGGGCAGCCAGGGCTGTGCTCTCAGCAGGGTTTCTCTCTGTTTCAGGTGGTCACGCTGGCTGTCTACACCTTCTTCTTTGCCTGCCTGATCGGACGCCAGTTTTTGGATCCCACCAAAGGCTATGCGGGGCATGACTTAGATCTTTACATTCCAATCTTCACTCTCCTACAATTCTTCTTCTATGCAGGATGGCTCAAGGTAGCCAACAGTCTCCATGCCTGAGACCCTCTCTACAATCTAGGTCCTGGTCCAAACTCGGCACATTGATCCCTTACTGAATCACTCATTCATGAGTGACTCCAAGGTAGATTTAACATTTAACAGCTGAGATGTTACTATTTCTCAACTGGGAGTTCAAGTGGCAGGGATGTGGTGAGTACTGTACTGCAGAGATCTGAAGCAGCTCATTTATGCAAAGACGTTACTCTTTTATGGCCATTGATTGTGCAGAGTCTTTGTGTGCTCTCACTAGGATTACAATAATGTAATTAAAGTATTAAGTATACCTGCATTGATATTTTATACCACAACATGCGACTAGGCAGAGTAAAACAAAGTAAATAAGAAGTCTTGTATCTCAGACTTAAGCATGATTATTATATTTTTATCTTGGTTCTGGGCTTCCCAGGTGGCTCAGTGATAAAGAATCTACCTGCAATGCAGGAGATGCGGGTTCAATCTCTGGGTCAGGAAGATCCCCTGGCGAAGGGAATTGGCACCCCACTCCAGTATTCTTGCCTGGAAACTCCCATGGACAGAGGAGCCTCACGGGCTACAGTCCATGGCTTGAAAAGAATCAGACACGATTGAGCGACTAAACAGTCTTGGCTCTGCTCAACTCTAAATATTTAGCTTCTATTCCCTGAAATCCCACTAGCTGCCCCACGACATTAAATGCATTCCATTTTCAAAACCAGAACTGAGACTTGAAGGAATTCATCGGAATCAAAACCAGAAACACCAGGATTAATGACAACATGTGGTTTGCCAGGAAATTAAAAGCAGGTCAGAGCAATGAATAGAACTAGTCCAATCATCAGCATTAAATTTTATTTGTTCCCACCACCATCTCCCTTCACCCCAATGTATGTAACAATATCAGAAACCTAATTCTTCCCTCTCTTTAGTATGTGACAGAAAAAGGTCAGAGATTATACCTTCTTTAAGGTAACTGAAATCTAAGGACAGTTTGAAGATAACTTTAATAAAGTAGAATTTCAAATGTCTGACCTTCCAAACAACCACGTGTCAACGTGCACATCCAGGTCTTCCATGTTGTTGCAGCCTTTTCCCTGCAGACGCCTTTACTTTCATTGGTTTGAATCTTAACCAGGAAAAAAATAAATATGTTGGCATTTCAAGTTACCCTCCAAAGAGTAAAGGTATTTCCTTTACAAATGGCAAAAACATTTTTAATCAGATGACAGTGAGTAGATTATTTTTACCCATTTAAGACGAAGAGCAGGAGAGACTAACAGCTCTCACTTCTCATTAGAGAAAAAGTACACTCTACCTTTATAAACAGAAAATTGCCACAATTGGCCCAAACACTCGATCCTCAATCATTCTGGTCTTCTATTGTCCTTTTGCCTGAGTTGTGCTGACCTTTATTCTTCACTTTGTGCCCATGGGAAGTGTTCAGCCAGGCTGGAAGGAACAGTCAGCAGTTCCTGCCTTCTGAAGTGCTCTCTAATATATTAACCTTCTTGGAGCTTCCATGGTGGTTCAGTGGTTAAGACTCCTGCTTACACTGCAAGGGACATGGGTTCGATCCCTGGTCAGGGAACTAAGATCCTGCATGCTGTGCAGAGTGGCCACCAAAAAATAAAATATTAACTTTCTTTTCCTTTATAAAATATTTTTGAAGGCAAAATATGAAAAGAAAATCTTAGCCCCATTGAGAGATAGGCGACTCTAAGAGAAGGGAGTTTTCCCACCCAGTGGATTGTATCTCAATTTCTAAACAGCCGTTTTGTCTTGACCATTCTAATATTTATAAATATTGAATTGTAGAAAACCCAACTTAACCTTATGAACAGTCTATTACTCAGTTATTTGCTAGAAACGGAGCCTCAAAGTGAGTAAAGGCTATCTTTGTGACAGTCAGTTAAAAATTATGGATATCATTTTGGTAGTTAAATGTAGACTGTAATAGTATATGCAGGACTGATGTCAAAAAAGTGAAATTCTGGGTGTAACAAAAGTATTTTCAGGATCCATCCAGTGGCTCATTTTATTTAAAGAAAACCCCAGGCAAAAATAGGCTTCCCAGGTTGGAATCCCTGGGTTGGGAAGATTCCCCTGGAGAAGAGCATGGCAACCTACTCCAGTATTCATGCCTAGAGAATTCCATGGACAGAGGAACCGGGAGGGCTAAAGTCCATAGGGTCACAAAGCGTCAGACATAACTGAAGCAACTTAGCATGCCTGCTCGCACCAGGCAAGAAAGGGTAGACACGCCCTTGGAACTTGCATTGACGGACTCTTCATGGATATTGCTGTGCAGCTGACTGATCCAGGCACCAGCCCTGCCAGGGCCGTCCCTTAGAACAGAGGGATATCCTTCCCTATCAGTGGTTCTCAACAGTGGCCACACATTAAAATCTCTTGGGAGCTCTACTCATTACTGACGCCTGGCTCAGCTTCACACCCACTAAATCAGAATCTCTGGGGGAGGGACCTAGCCATCAATTTTCATTAAAAGCTTTTCAGATAATTTTGATGTCCACTCAATGTTGAGAACAGATCTAAGTGATTAGACCTAAATTCTAAAAAATATATAGATAGATCTTTTTTACCAAGAAGTCTCAGCATCTAGGAACTCAACTAATCAATGGTGCTTTTATTTTCTACACTTGTAAGTTTTTCACATTTAAGCCCAATGTAAAACCACACACATTCGCACACGCATGCACACACACACACACACACACATATCCAAATAATTAAAAAATCAAAGGGAATGAATCAAAAATAAAAATGGGTGAGTCTCATTTGGCACATGAATCTCTCATCAAGAAGGCTGTTCAGGGGCTTCCCTGGCAGTCCAGTGGTTTAGACTCTGCCTTTCCACTGCAGAGCATGGAATGGGTTTGATCCCTGATCGGGAACTAGGATCCCACAGCATGCAATGCGGTTAAAAAAAAAAAAAGTTGTTTTTAAAAGAAGGCTGTTCAATTCAGGAGTATGGTAAGAACATCTAATACTGACCAACTATTAGAAGATATATGATAAAAACCTGTGTGACTTCTAAGTAACTTGCAGTAAATCCTTTAAGTTAAAACTAAGTAAGAAAAAGTCCAGCTTTATGACTTACTAGCTCTCTGACTCATTCACTTAGTAGTTATGTCCAGTTACTGTGAAATCTCCTTGTAATATTTTCTTTGTGATTTAAGTCTTTCTTTGCTCTTTAACCTTGCCCACAGTTACATTTTCTCTCATCACATGGGCTTTTGTAAATTCTTTCAGAGCACAGGCTCTGCACCCCTTGAAGTGCCTAACATGTTGTCAGAACTCCTTTGATATTTGCTGGCTGATTTGTACTTGAGAATCAGTCTTTTGGTTCCTAAACAGCCCATGGCTTCTCCTGGATGGGACCTGCGTTGTCACCAGCTGAACAGACAGAGACTTTGAAAAGCAGCCCCATGCAAGTGCACGATTGATGGTCTGAGAGTTCAGCCTTGCTGACTCATAAATACCTGTGTATTTATCAGCCCACTCCCACTCTGCTCTAGGCTTCCTACTCTGAAAGGTGACAAAGGAAATCAGAGAGTGAAACAGGAATCCTCTCCAACCTCCACTCTTGGTCTTCACAAGCATCATGGCGGACTCATTCTATGTTCTCAATTGCAGGTAGCTGAGCAGCTTATCAATCCTTTTGGAGAAGATGATGATGATTTTGAAACTAACTGGTGCATTGACAGAAATCTGCAGGTTAGAGAAGCTTTTCTGTCCTTTACAAACATTAATCATCTAAACAGACTCTGAACACAGGCCTCTGAAGTTGAGAGCTTTAGCCACAAACGAAGAGGTTTTTGCTGTTCAATATGTTGCTTCCAGGTTCTTTTGGAACCTTACAAACCTCACTGGATCTCAGTTCCAGTGAAATTCCATCCCTTTTCAATAGAACTTCAATCCAGTTGTCTTTGAAGTTTCTTTATTAGCCTCTTTACATAGCCTCTTGCATCTCAGTACAGACCAATATTTTAAGACATTTTTTCATCTGTTCCCAGTTGTCACCTAAAAAGATTAACAGTGACATAAAGTGGCAGCCATTATACAATGTGAGTTCCAAAATGCAGATCATGTAGATCCCTACAGTCAGATGTCCAGCAGCTGGACACTGAGAATGTGGGGCCAGGCCAGCCTGTGACTCAAAACCTCCCTTAATGGCGCCAGATGGACCCCAGGGCTTTTACACTGAACCATTATTCCAGAGAAGTTATTCATGAAGATGTAGCATGAGAGAATCTTTATTTTAGGCAAAATTCTCCTCCAACCATTCTCTTTCCTGAAAACCTAACTAAGAAAAGGCCTTCAGCTTGTCCATTTGTTTCAAGTCCTTACTCGGCTCTTAAACAGTATTGAACATTTTACTGTTGGTTCACAAGCTAGCCCCCGTACACAGAGGGAAAGGGGAGACCAAAGGAAAAGGCAGACCAAGTTAGGCTGGTATGTGACAGTTTTAACAGGCTAGGGAACTTACTCAAGAGGCTTGTCTTGAGTAGATACAAGGTGAATAGACCTCCATATCTACCTGCCAGGATCCTAAAATTTGATATAGAAGCCTTACTGGGGTTCAGTCATGTAGTCAGTCCAGACGGTCTCAGCAACACACAGCTCTCTCAAGATTGTATCCTTGAAACAGCTCCCACTATGGGGACAATGGGCGGAATGTATATTCCAAGGACAGGGGAGAGAATCCCATCCCATTACCCTGGTGCAGCTCACAGATCATGACCTCTGTATGACCCCCAACAATCACACTGTCAGCCTGTTAAGGAGGAATTGTTAACACCTACACCACTCACTGTAAAAATTGGATTCCCGGAAGTTTAATAATTTATTAAAGCATAATTTGTCACAGTCAAGAAGACCATTATGACCGCAAGCAATATAGACTTGTTGATATATTTTTCTAAACAAACAAATAAAAATTCATGGCAAATAAGTGATATCAAGTATAAATGTACTTATGGAATCAATGAAATGGTATACTGAATTCTTCAGCTTCCTATAATATCTGGGATTATGTGGTTGCTGTCAGGATACCCACTAGACAATTAGCTAATTTTGAGCAAAGAATAAAAAGTGTCTCTCCTGCCTCCAGATAAGATGTGCTTCACTGTGGGGTATGTGGCTTGATGAATCTAGTCTGGGCAACTTTATGGCCCCACTTACCCCCACTGCCAAGTGCTCTCGTGAACAGCATGTACAACTCTCTGTAGCAGCTCTAGTTATAGCAAATATAGACTGTGGACATTTGTATATTCACTCATTCACACTGTGTTCTATCCCATCCCAAACTTCATTCACCCACTGGAACTTATTCTTTCTTAATGCAATTCGCATCAGGATTATTCTAACACTATACTGATGATTTTAGGTCTCTCTTTTGGCTGTGGATGAAATGCACATGAGCTTACCCAAGATGAAGAAAGATATCTACTGGGATGATTCTGCTGCTCGTCCACCATACACACTGGCAGCTGCTGACTACTGCATACCCTCATTTCTGGGGTCAACCGTCCAAATGGGGTAAGTGCGTTTCTAAAACTCACTAACATTTAGAAAATAAGTAAGTCACCATTCTGATCTTTTTATACTGTGGTCCTGAAGTTACTTTCATAAGAACTCTCAATTATTAATATCCCATAATGGTAGCCTTTTCAAATTTTCAGACATAATTAATATGTCCAAGAGTGTGAGAAATTAAAATGACTGTAGTTTCTGGTTATCACTGACTTGATGGGCGTGAGGCTGAGTGAACTCCGGGAGTTGGTGATAGACAGGGAAGCCTGGCCTGCTGCAATTCATGGGGTCGCAAAGAGTCGGACACGACTGAGCGACTGAACTGAACTGAACTGATGTGTGTGTGTATTTGGGGATAATTTGCATTTCACCTTGCTTTTATACCACAGCAAATTTTTCTAATAGCTGTGAAACTATCTTTTTTTTCTTTTCCTTGAAACTATCTTTTTTTTTCTTTTCCTTCCAACTTGGAGTAGTTACTTAATTATATTGTTATTTATTATTTAATTATGACCATCATAATGAAATGCATTTTTTTAAGTATTTATTGAGCATATACCATGTGTAGGCACTGTGCTAGACTATTTTGAGACAAGTAAGCCTTAAGGTAAATTTTGTCAAAAAAGTTTCCTCCAAGATTATGCTTTGATCAAACTGAATTGTTTAGTGTACAAGCTAGTCTCTGTTCAGTGGTTTGAATATAACAATCTGTCCATATGTACTGTGAGCTTTAAATAAATGGGTTGAGGCCTTCAGTAAATCATGCGCAGTTCTTGAATAATGTTATTAAATCTGATCATGTATTTGATTTTGCAGAAATGTGTGAATGTGGAGGAAGTTTAAGTATATTTGCTGAAGGCAGATGCCATGGTTTCCAAGTAACTTAAAAAGAAGAGTGTGGACAAATTTAGAAAAGTAAAAAGAAACCCTCCAAAAAATTATAGAAAAAGGAAAAACTTTTACAGAATTTTTCTTATAATTTTTGGCAAAAACTGTAGTTCATTTTTCCCTGAGGCCAGCTGTAGGCAGATTTATGAAGTGAGATCATGTCTAAAGTTGCCACCTGTGACCATCTTTCTCTCCCTCTCACCCTTCTCTTTCGCTACTGTTAAAAAGCAAAATTCAACAGGGTGAATTTTTTTGAAATTCCCTCCTTAAGCTTTTTTAAACTGTATTTCTTTTTAGTTGGAGGAAAGTTGCTTTACAGTATTGCCACACACCAACATGACTCAGCCGTAGGTATACATATGTCCACTCCCTCCTGAATCGCCCTCTACTGCCCGCCCCAATCCCTCTAGGTTGCCGCAGAGTACTTCACTGAGCTCCCTGCGTTTCACAGCTATTTCCCATTAGAGATCTGTCTTACATATGATAATGTATGTTTCCACGCTACTCTCTCAAGTCGTCCCGTCCTCTGTGTCCACAAGTCTGTTTTCTATGTTTACATTCAACTGAGTGAATTTTAAAGGTCTTATTGCTTCATTCACCGATTCTTGAATTGGGCAGCATCCAATCTAGCAAAGACAAAGGAGCTCCACAGAATTATACAAATGAAGGCCTTTCATAGGCAGAAGGGAGCAGGAATAAGGAAGTTGCACATGGCAAAAACTGGGCTGTTTATTGCAAGGTCACTTTCCTATAGGACATGCAGGGGTCTAACAGGCAGAATACCTAACCAGTGCTGATGAGGCAATTCCTGATTGACTGGCTTATGATTCCACTTCTGGGAAAACCAAAACTGTAATTAAGTCTTGGTTTTGTGACATGGTGCTTAGTATAAGTGACTCCATTTGGGGCCTATTATCTTGTTTTTAATGCTAATATGAGAATAGTTAGCTTCAATCCAGTCCATATAATGTTTTACTCTTAGCTGAATGTCTCCTGCCTGCTGCCTGCTGCTGCCGCTAATTCACTTCAGTCATGTCCAACTCTTTGCGACCCCATGGACTGTAACCTGCCAGGGTCCTCTGTCCATGGGATTCTCCAGGCAAGAATACTGTTGTGGGTTGCCATGCCCTCCTCCAGGGGATCTTCCTGACCCAGGGATCAAACCCATGTCTCCTGCATCTCCAGCATTGCAAGTGGATTCTTTATCACTGAGCCATCAGGGAAGCCTTGAATGTCTCCTAGGGCTCCTAGAAACTCTGAGGCTGAAATCCCTTGCAGACTCAAAGAAAAACATGACTGAAAGTATAATTTCAGGCGTTGTGGCAAATAACGAGACAACATAGGAGTCAGGAAACTCGCCTTGCTGCTCTCCAAGCACAGCTTGGTAAAGGTGGCTACTCCAAGCTGGCCTTGTTTCTGCTTCTAGATGCTTGCTAAGCCTGGGCCCTCCTGTCCAGGGCCTCCTCCTGACCAAGGCACTCATCCCGCCCGACCCCAGCAGATTGCCTAGTCTCTATAAATAGTAATTCCCTGCTGTCTGCACTTCTCAGTCTTTTGTAATATATTCTGCAGTGGTAGTTTCACAGATATCTGGCAACCATCTCAGTTTTGAAGATTAATAGATGTTTTTCTGTCAGTTTGTTTTTAGATCACTCTATAAGCTTTAACCTTCCCTTCCTCTCCCTTCATTGATTAATGCAAAGTATTTGAAGATCTGACTTGTAAAAGAAAGGAGATCAGCACCATTGATGGGGCTGCGGAGTCATGATGACTCTGTCTGGACTGCAAGTGCCACTTGTGTCCATTCCCAGGGGGCTCAGTAGTAAAGAATCTGTCTACCAGTGCAGGAGACACAGGTGATGTGGGTTCAATCCTGGGTTGATCCCTGGGTCAGGAAGATCCCCTGGAGAAGGAAATGGCAACCCACTCCAATATTCTTGCCTGGAGAATCCCATGGACAGAGGAGCCTAGTGGGTTACAGTCCATGGAGTCACAAAGGGTCAGACACAATTGAAAATGCATGCATAAAATGAAGATTTTTGGGGGGGTCTCAAGATTTAATTTTGATCTACATATTCATCCTAATCATCATAATTTCACATTCCTATGCAAGTGTCCATATTCTTTAGAAATTATTAAAATATGTATTTTGGGAATTCCCTGGTCATCCAGAGGTTAGGACTCCACTATTTCACTGTCATGGGCCCAGGTTCACTCCATGGTCAGGGAACTAAGATCCCACAAGCTATGTGGCAGAGCCAAAAAAATATTAATAATAAAACAAAAATATGTGTTCCTCCTATTTCTAAAGATAAAAACATAGTGTTAGGAATTTATAAGACCTTGGAGAAAATACATAATCCAAATGATTATTGGGAAGATTAAACAAGATGGTAAGCATAAAAACACTCTATAAATAACTGAAGAGCATTATAATTGTCAACTAGTACAGATTTCTTATTTGTGGATGTCAAACTTTGGCACAGAAAGATTGAACAAGTCTAAGCTATTTTTCATATTTAACTAAGCCTGGAAATCTGTCACAGAAAATAAAATGCTTGAAAGCAAACCAGGAGGTAAGAATGAAGCAAACAGTTACCAGTTGTCAGAGAGATTCTGTGGTTAAGTTGACATATTCACTACTAAATAAAATTACCTACTTACTACTAGTTACAATGGCCTATTTCAATTCACTTCAGTTCAGTCACTCAGTCGTGTCTGACTCTTTGCAACCCCATGAACTTTAGCACGCCAGATCTCCCTGTCCATAACCAACTCCCAGAGACCACCCAAACTCATGTCCATTGAGTCAGTGATGCCATCCAACCATCTCATCCTCTGTTGTCCCCTTCTCCTCTGGCCCTCAATCTTTCCCAGCATCAGGGTCTTTTCAAATGAGTCAGCTTTTCACATCAGGTGGCCAAAGTATTGGAGTTTCAGCTTCAGCATCAGTCNAACACAACAAAGGTCCGTCTAGTCAAGACTATGGTTTTTCCAGTACGGAAGTGAGAGTTGGACTATAAAGAAAGCTGAGCACAGAAGAGTTGATGCTTTTGAACTGTGGTGTTGGAGAGGACTCTTGAGACTTCCTTGGACTGCAAGGAGATCCAACCAGTCCATCCTAAAGGAGATCAGTCCTGGGTGTTCATTGGAAGGAATGATATTGAAGCTGAAACTCCAATACTTTGGCCAACTGATACGAAGAGCTGACTCATTTGAAAAGGCCCTGATGCTGGGAAAGATTGAGGGTGGGAGGAGAAGGGGACGACAGAGGATGAGATGGGTGAATGGCATCACTGACTCAATGGACATGGATTTGGGTGGACTCCAGAAGTTGGTGATGGACAGGGAGGCCTGGCGTGCTGTGGTTCATGGGGTCACAAAGAGTCAGACATGACTGAGCGACTGAACTCAACTGAACTGAACATCCTATCAAACTGTACTAAAACTGAGTTATAAACACTAAGCAGCAAAAAGTATTTTCCTTTGCATTTTCACGTCCCAGTTTTTTTTTACAGCATAGGTAAATTAGGTGAAATGACATATTTCAGAAAAGCACACTTATTTTTCTTAAAAAAGGGAACTACATGGTAAATAAACCATAGCACTCATGATGTATAATTATCCAAAATACTCATAACAGTAAACTCATATTTTGTAGCAGCCAACAATTTGAAGTCAATCAGAAGAGTAGCAATAACAGTTTAGAAGAAATGGTTTAAAAATCACATTGTTCTGAGACTATGAGTTATAAATTAAAGAATGAGAAAGGGAAAGGGTAAAGTGCAGAAAGTCTTATTCTAGTTTACTAATTATGGCTTCTATTTCTCTGCTAAGAAAGTATTTCTGATTTCTGAATATATAATGCCCTAAATTTTGCCCTTTGGAACTTTAACAAGATGAATTTCCTATCTTTCAGTCAAAATAAATGTATAAATATTTCATGAACAGGGCCTCAGTAAATGGTAAAATTAACAAATCAATATTTAGTCTCAGACAAGGCGTGCTTTTCAGCTCTATCTTAATATACTAGAAATGTTGACTTTGCTCTGTGAATCTATGTTAAGGTGTCAGTTTTATGTTGGTGACTTCAAAAAGCTAGATGGAACCACAAAAATTTCATTTTACAAGTACATAATAACTACTTACATTATGAACTCTAATTATATTTACAGTCTTAACATCATACTAGTTGCAAATAACTTAAAGAACAAATTGTAAGAGAACATTTAAAGAATATGTGCTGATTTTTTTTCTCTCATGGGAGATAATCTCTTGCTCTAACTCTAGAATAACAAGTTTGCCTTCTTGGCATTAAGACAGGACAGCTGGCAAACGTCAGGCTCAGGCTTGCAATCCTAAGCAGGAAAGGTGGACTGTGACATCATGTCCCATTTCAAAAGAAAAGACGCCCAAGTTCAGTGAGTCTGAGACTGTGAGGCAGGTTGGGGTGGTGCTCAGGTTCACACGTGGGCTCTGGAATGAGGCAGGACACATTCTCGGTCCCTTGAACGTGAACTCCCCTGAGCACGTTTCCTCATCTGTGTGGACAAATAACCAGAACACACTTCAAAGAAATGCTGTTAGAATCAAGAATAAAGCGGTTGGTACGAAGTTAACAACTTGATACTACTTTCAAGTTCTCTTACCTTTCTCTATTTTTGCTTTATTCCATAGCATTTCTCATCTTTTTTATATAAATTAAATTTTATAAGAAAGTACAACAAAGAGAGTCAACACGCCCATCCGAGTTTGTGTGTCATCGCTGCACCTGTTGTGAGCGGCTCAATCTACCCACTGTGCTGCTGATCTAGCATCACGTTGTCTCTTTTTGACAATGTCAGTGGCTCTTGACCCTTTATTGCTGTTATGTGGTCATTTTGTGTCCTTGTGGTATTGAACAAAGGGTAGGATGCTGCAGTATGACCCCCAGGAGAATACAGTCAATTTCTTAAAGAGATCCATGCAGGTTTATGAATGAAACCCATCCAAAGTTCTTTTAAAACTGATATGAAGGGAGGATGTTTTAAAATACGACATTTAGGGGATATATCTCTTCATTCTCACTCAGAATGCTATCCTTTACCTCAATGTAAACCACATAAAAATAACCAAAAAACTCACCTAAAAGGTCTACCTTAAAAAAAGATATTATGATTTATCTAAAAACTGATGATATATATATATATATATATCATCAGCTTTTAATGATATTTATTCCATTAATATAATTATTGCCTATTACTATTACAGTGAAAATAAGAACATACTATTTACAAATATTGATTTATATATATATATATATGAACACTTAAACTGGAATATCAAAAATAAAAGTATACATACAAAAGCAAATGCACAGGTATAGAATATGTGTGTGACTCTAAAATTATAAATAATCCAGAAACAATCTTAATGCCATTCTTTGTACTTTCAAGAAAATACTACTATTATTGTTAAAACAGATTTTAAATATACAGAGTACTGCAAAACGTGAAAGAATTCCTTTGGTGGGGGCAGGGAGTATATTCCCCATTCATACTCTGTAATATTTTTTTTTAATGAGAAATAGGTTTTAATATTTTTCTAAATAAAACAATATTAATCTAATATTGTTAATATTAGATATTATTAATCTAATATGGCTTTGATATGCATTTAAGACATTTGGTTAAAGGAAAGAGCCTGATAAACCTTAGACTGGAATGCTAAGTAAAACGGGGTGTGTGTTGACCAAGGCACGTCTGGCATTACTTTGTAGAGCCGATCAATAGATATTAGCTTTAAAAAGAGAGATTTAGAAAGAAGCGGCCGCATATTTTTGAAATGACAGGGTGAAGGTTTAAATTGTCTCAATCAAGGCTCAATTTTTTCTTCCCAGTTTTTCCAGCTGTTCTCTTCCAGTTAAGACTCTTCATTTCAAATAAATTTAATTAGTTCCAATTGATCATAGCCAACACTTACACAGCTTTATCCATGCTTCTTTACTTTTATACAGCAAACACTAACAAAGACTGCCAAGCTCAGATCAAGGGTCACAAGACAATACTCATACCTCATTCGCTCTCACCCAGAAGAAAAATTTCAGTTTTGAAATTCTGCCTATAGCAAAAGCACTAAATTATACCGCATATTTGAATTGCTATCTTGGTCAGCTGTTGAATTCAGTTAATTGGAGAATTCAGCCTCAGATTACCACAAAAATAAAATTAATACAGCCACGCATATTAGCCTAGCTACAGCAGTCAAATAAGATTTCATTCAAAATATAGGCAAATATCTCTGTCACGATATAATTTCTATTTTATTTTATGAGGTGATATTACGAGAGCAATTCCTTTTAAATAATCAGGGGAAAAATCAGGGTTTTCAGGGTGAACAGCTGAATTGGCCAGTTTTCCCTTTTGTAGTACCTCTTGCGCTCTACAATGCTGGCTGGCCTAAAATAAGATTATTCTGTTTGAAACAGGTTTCTCTCAAATGCACCTACCATATTTTTCATAATGCAATTTATATAGGATTCTAGTCAATAAAAAGAAATATGGTTTTCTTCTAAACCCTCACAAAAATCTATACCACATCTTAATCAAGTCACACAATCTAAAGGTAACGTGAACGATCCACAGGCTGCAGTGAGCTGGTTGCTCTGACAACATGTTAAGGAAGTCTTTTTCAGTTATTTAAATTCTTCGGATCCTGAGCATTCTTGCCTGAGTACTCCTGGCAGGAAATGAGTAAATCAACTGATAAAGCCATGTATCACATGCATTTAACTGAACTTCTTACAGATTAAAATATAGTTTATGTAGCATTAATTGTCTCTCCAAACTACATTTTCATTTTTAAGCTTCCCGATTTTTTTTTTTAACAGCAAAACAAACAGAGTCACGTGCCCTAATTCTGACTCGTGACTTGGGCAGAGCATAGTTCATAATTTCAATGTACTGATTTAATCATAGTTACTTGAGTGCTCAAAAATTCAGCTTTTCTTCTGGAATAGAAAGTCAGATACTCTACTACTGCAAAGGTAACTTCTATTATTTAAACCATGACTTTTTGCAGACAAGAAAACCTTTAAAATTTGAGGCAATAAAACATATCTATAATATTATTTTTTTAAAGCAGNATTCAGCTTTTCTTCTGGAATAGAAAGTCAGATACTCTACTACTGCAAAGGTAACTTCTATTATTTAAACCATGACTTTTTGCAGACAAGAAAACCTTTAAAATTTGAGGCAATAAAACATATCTATAATATTATTTTTTTAAAGCAGTAAAAACTGAAGAGAGCAAGAAATCATTTTTAAAAACCCAGAAATTGCCTAGATGGGAGGGGCGTTCAGGGGAGAATGGATACATATATAGGAAAGGCTGAATACCTTTGCTGTTGACCTGAAACTATCACAATATTGTTAATCGGCTACACTTCAATACAAAGTTTAAAAAAAAAGAAATAAAAAAATAAAAAACTTGCAGATGATATCTTCTAGTAGCTACTGAAACAAACCCTGTAACTTATAGTATAAATGACTTTTAGCAAAGCTGGAAGTTTGACAAATAATTTACCTGTATATTTAAGATGGATGATATTTTTTAAATCAATAAACCAATACATTAAAATGCAAGAGCCACCATCACCATCATCACATTTTTTGCTGAAAACCAGATGTTCCTTGATAAAGCCAACTACAGCAGTGGCACAATCCACAGGTTTTTAAATACAGGCTTTGAACATTTTTAGGAGAGAACAGTAGGCTCCTTCAGGTGATAACAGCGAAGAACCTGCCACACACAGCTTTAAGAGGAAAAAGGGAGGGAAAAAAGCCAACTTCTCTTTAGTTTTCATTTTTAACCCCCTCTTCCTTTAATGACTGTTGAAAATTTTACTGACACTTTGTGAGCATGCTTCTTTTCAAATTATTGATTACTATTAAGTTAATATTTCTCACTTCACAATAGTTATAGATTTATTTGGTCAGATTTTATTTTTTAACCATCCATACCAAAAACAAGAGCTTATCGTTCATAATACCAATACAAATAGTATACTGGGCTTCTCTGATGGCTCAGACGGTAAAGCATCTGCCTACAATGCAGGAGACCCGGGTTCAATCCCTGGGTTGGAAAGATCTCCAGGAGAAGGAAATGGCAACCCACTCCAGTATTCTTGCCTGGAAAATCCCATGGATGGAGGAACCTGGTAGGCTACAGTGCATGGGGTCGCAAAGAGTTGGACACGACTGAGCGACTTCACTATAAATAGTATACTAGGCTCTTTTTAGGAGAAGGCAATGGCNAAAAAAAAAAAACAAAAAAAAAAACGAAAATCAGTCAAAAAAAAAAAAAAGAATGCATTTGCACATAGCACATAGACAGAAGTGGGGGATGCAGCAGAGAGTACATTCTAGGCATGAGCAAAGACAGAAAGGAATGATAGTGTATTCAAAGAAACAATTTTTTTTAATTTCAGCTTTATTGCAATGGATATAAAATTATAAGATAAAGTGTACATTGTGGTGATTTGATATATGTATACATTGTGAAAGGATTTCCCCATCTCATTAATTAACAAATCCTGCACCTCACTTTTTTTTTTTTTTTTTTTTTTTGTAAAAATGTTTAAAGTTCTACTGTCTTAGGAAATTGCAATTACACAATACAGTGTTATCAACTATATTCACCATGTTTTAATTAGATTCTCAGACCTTATTCATCTTAGAGCTGAAACTTTGTACCTTTTTACGTATTTTATTCCTAGTCCCCCCAACCTCCTAGCCCCTGGCAGTGATTTTTCTACTCTGTGTCTCTAATGTTGTTGTTTAGTCACTAAGTTGTGTCTGACTCTTTGTGACCCCATGGGCTGTAGCCCACCAGGCTCTTCTGTCCATGGGATTTTTCAGGCAAGAATACTGGAGTGGGTTGTCATTTCCTTCTCCAGAGTATCTTCCCAACCCAGGGATCAAATCTTCTGCTGCATTGGCAGGTGGATTCTTTACTTCTGAGCCACCAGTGAAACCTGTTTCTATTAGAATAACAATTTGATATGCAAAGCAGAAAAGCCAAGAAATGAATCTGGAGGGAGAGGTAAGGAAGGATCATAGAGGGTTTTAGAGTCTGAGTAAAGAGTTTCAGCCTTTTCCCAAAGCTATTAAATGACATGGTCACATTTGTGTTTTAAACAAGTTGTCCTATCAACGGCTGAAAGATGGATGCCTAGGAATAAGACTAGAGCCAGAGAGACCAGTGAGCAGGCCATTGGTGAAGGAATAGACCTGTCTAAATTTCCAGTTTAGACAGGAAAGCATAAGGGCTAAAGTAGCACAGTACTTCAGGGTATGTTGACATTGGAGATTGCAAAAGGGTCAGATTTGAGAGAGGAGAAGGAGTTTAAAATGATGGAGTGATTGGCAATGAACTAAGGATGATAGAAAGTAGTGAGAAAGAGCTGCTGAAGGGGAAAAATATGAGCCAGCTTCCTTGCATGGGTAGCATTTAAGGCCTCTGTGGGCAATTCACGTGGCGATGTCCAACAGGCTGGGAGCACAGAGACAAAACTAAGCAGCGGGATGCTTTTAACTGTTATCACTACGTGGGTGTGTTAGAACCGAAAGAGTGGGGGCCAGCACCCAGGAACTATGTCAAGTGAGTAAGACAGAATACAAAGGCTGGAACACTGTCACTTAAAGGGTGATCAGAATAAAGGGGTCCTTGAAAGAGAGCAGGAATCCTCACTACACATGCAGGAAAAGAGCCTCAAGATTGCCCTGTCCTAGAGACCAAGGCTGGAAGTTTTAACATGAAGCCTGAAAAACACCATAGGAGTTTGCATTTTAAAGCGACTAAAAGCGCCAAAGAAAAGCCATCTCCACTTCCTTTTGCTCATGAAGACAAAGGCAAGGCCAGGAAAAAAATGTGTGAGATCCCTTCCAGAAATAACAATTCATGATTTATAAAAAAAAATAATAATAATAAAGCAACTGGAGACCTAAGTGAGAGTGTGAGGCAGAAGCTAAATTACAGCAGGTTGAGGGGTGATTGGGAGGCAAGGAGATCAAGACTGCCAATGTAACCTATTTTTCCAATAATTTTATAATAGAAAAACTCAAACATATACAGAAGTAGAAAACAAACTATAATAAATCTCAGGTAGCCATCACCCGCCTTCAGTTATCAAGTCATGGCCAACCTGATTTCATACATCTTCCCACTCATCTTTACCCACTGTGAAGCAAATATAACCACAATACCACTTTCATGCCTTAAAAACAAAAGACCCGAAACTCAAAATAATTCCTTAACTCATTATCTTATACATGAACTCTTTTTTTTTGAGAAGTCTGGATTGTGGAGAGGAAATACACTAGATAGTATCCAATGAGACATAAAGTCAGGGACAGTGTCACATTTTTAAATTGTTTTATAACATTTTAGGATGGGAACACCTTAAGCATCTTTATAGGAAAAAGTGAATCTGCCCTCCCTATGCTACCACCCATCCTTGGAATTACTTTAACCATGTCTCCGGAATTGCACTTTGCTGTTACGCCCTGGTCTTGTCTGGACAGACTCACCTAGACTGTCTATGGGATTTACTGTAACACTGTCCACTGTGTGTGCACTGTATGATTTAGCATCCCTTTTATCAAAGCACCCATGGAAAAATTTATCTCAGCCATGCACGGGGAGAAAATAAAAAGCTTTGCCTCGTATGGGTACCTCTTACACTATTTCTCTTACAGACTATGGATCTTATAATTGATGGTGGTCTTTTCATTTTGGTTACTGAAAAGTGAAAACCAAACCCATAGTCCACCTTTAGTCCATCGGTGAGATTTTCTGGTATGGATCTCTAGGCACCCTGTCTGTTGGCCTCATCTTGTTGGTGTTCCTTATTCTTTGCTGTTGTTGTTCAGTCACTAAGTTGTGTTTGACTCTTTTGTGATTCCATGGACTGTAGCCCTCCAGGCTCCTCTGTCCATGGGATTTTCCAGGCAAGAATACTGGAGTGGGTTGCCAACCAAGGGATTAAACTACATCTTCTGCATTGGTGGGCAGATTTTTTTTACTACTGAATAACCTGGGAAGCCCGTTCCTTATTCTAGCCCTGTCTTTAGATATTATTGCATTGTATTATCTTTATAAGCCACTTTAAAGCCTTTATAAGATGAAGTAAGATATAATAAAGAAACAAATCAATGTCTCTTTTCGCTCTGAAAAAGGACTGAAAAAGGACAGGTAGAGTGAAGGGAGAGGGGAGGGAAGACATGGGAGCCAGGGGAATTGACAGAGATGGGCCTAGAGAAAACCTGGTGGGCAGCAGGGGCTGGGGCTGCTCACAAGGAGGGAGGCCTCAGAGCCTGAGTTGGAGGGAAGGACTGAGGATGGATGTTGCAAAGGGCAAGGGGAAGCGGTACCTGTGCAGCCAGTGAAGCAGGAATGTGTTCTCACCACATCCAACCATTATCATGTCTTTTTTTAATGTTTATTTTTATTTATTTATTTGGTTGCCCCAGTCTTGGTTGAGGCATGGGAACTCTTAGCTGTGGCATTTGGAATCACAGAGTCATAGTCTTGGGACCACCAGGGAAGTCCCTTACCATATCTTAATTCAAAGAAAGATGTAACTGACATAGCTCATCCTTCTCTGTTGAATCTGATTTGAACATTTTTAAAGATGTGTCAAAGGCTTCTGTTTTAAAACAGCATTTTATAATTTCTAACACCAAAGCAATGCTGAAGTTCCATCTCCCAATCCTTGTGCTTAGCACCCAGAATAGAAATGCTTCCATAGATATATTTGTCTTGAGCATTTAATAAACCACATTATTTATTGTACAGCCTCTAATCTCCACTTAGTAAACCATTCTATGAAATAACTGAACAATGAAAAAGAATCTTTCCTATTTGAACTCCATTCCCATTACCATACCTAAGATGATTTCAACTGAAGCTCTTTGTTCTTTGTCCTAACATAGAATGCTTTCTGATCTGCTATTTCGATTGAGGCATCGTTTCATTAGCTTAACCAGGGAAATACTAGTAACCAAGATTAATAAGACACCCACAAGCAGCCAAAAGAAGAGTTATCCATAAGATGCACATCAAGAAAACATACCCAAATCCTTAAATGAAAACATTATTAGATCTTCTTCAGGCAATAGCAGACACTTGACGCTTGATAAACCTCACCTAACCAAATCAACAAATGTCCATCTAGTCAAGCTATGGTTTTTCCAGTAATCATGTATGGATGTGAGAGTTGGACTATAAAGAAAGCTGAGCATCAAAGAATTGATGCTTTTGAACTGCGGTATTGGAGAAGACTCTTGAGAGTCCCTTGGACTGCAAGGAGATCCAACCAGTCCATCCTAAAGGAGGCCAGTCCTGGGTGTTCATTGGAAGGACTGATGTTGAAGCTAAAACTCCAAAACTTTGGCCACCTGGTGCAAAGAGCTGACTCATTTGAAAAGACCCTGATGCTGGGAAAGATTGAAGGCAGGAGGAGAAGGGGACGACAGAGGTGAGATGGTTGAATGGCATCACTGACTCAATGGACATGAGTTCGGGTAAACTCCGGGAGTTGGTGATGGACAGGGAGGCCTGGCGTGCTGCGGTTCATGGGGTTGCAAATAGTTGGACACAATTGAGTGACTGAACTGAACTGAACTGAACCAAACCAAACCTAAAATATTCAAACTCAAGTCAACTTTGCTGAAAATAAATTTCTCTTTTAAGCAAACGAAAAATAAGATTCAGACCCAGGCCACCACAGCTAGCTTGAGGGAGAATGCTTGTCTTCACATTTTACCATCATGAGTTCACTCCAAAATTCTTATTATTTTTTAGATACTTGGATTTATCTGTTAGCACATACTTTTAAGGCTCTGAGGAATGGGATACATGGATATTAAAGACTTGAAGTCTCATAACTCCCTTTAATCCTGTGTTGGAAATCAAAGCAGCCAAGAGTAAAGCAGCAAAGACCCCTTAAAGGCATTGGAAAAACCTTAACGAAATATTCATCCATAACAGCTAAAGGGCTTGAAATTCTGGAACAGAGAGGTTGCGCTGCTTAAGAAGTGAATCACTCAAGTGTGTTGTGAGGGGCGTCCACGTGGGGCTGTGCTGACAGTGTGCTGCTAATTTAAGAGCAGCTCTCGGTCTGGCAACCTTAAACCTGCTGACTGAAGTCCTCTTCAAAAATCACTGCTGTATTGGGCTTTCTGCCATGATTCAAATACGTCAAAACTTCCTCACATTGGTAGTGTTCTCAAGGAATAGGTCTGTGAAGTTAATTAAGTATCCACTTAACAAAGAGGTTGTTGTTCAGTCTCTAAGTCATATTCAGCTCTTTGCGACCCCATGGATTGCAGCATGCCAGGCTTCCCTGTCCTTCACTATCTCCTGGAGCTTGCTCAACCTCATGTCCATTGAGTCGGTTGTGCCATTCAACCATATCATTCTCTATCATCTCCTTCCCCTGCCCTCAATCTTTCCCAGCATCAAGGTCTTTTCCAATGAGTCAGCTCTTCACATCAGGTGGCCAAAGTATCGGAGCTTCAGCTTCAGCATCAGTCCTTCCAGTGAATAGTCAGAGGTGATTTCCTCTAGGATTGACTGGTTTGATATCCTTGGTGTCCAAGGGACTCTCAAGAGTCTTCTCCAGCACCACAGTGCGAAAGCATCAGTTCTTTGGTGCTCAGCCTTCTTTATGGTCCAAATCTCACATTCAGTAGAGCTACTGGAAAAACCAGTCGTGACTATATGGACCTTTGTCAGCAAAGTGATGTTTCTGGTTTTTAATATGGTGTCTAACCTCAGTCTCTTATGTCCCTGCATTGGCAGGTGGGTTCCTTGCCCCTAGCATCACCTGGGAAGCCCTAAGGAAGAGGGCTTCTTTCCACCTGGGAAGAGGAGAGGTATTCAAATTTCTGTTAGAGTTCCTTCTGGGTAGGATCTGAGGACTTTAAGATTTATTCAGTTCTGTCAAACTACAACCACATACCCAGAAGATGTGTATAAGAGACAGAATCTCAGGTAGCCATCACCCGCCTTCAGTTATCAAGTCATGGCCAACCTGATTTCATACATCTTCCCACTCATCTTTACCCACTGTGAAGCAAATATAACCACAATACCACTTTCATGCCTTAAAAACAAAAGACCCGAAACTCAAAATAATTCCTTAACTCATTATCTTATACATGAACTCTTTTTTTTTGAGAAGTCTGGATTGTGGAGAGGAAATACACTAGATAGTATCCAATGAGACATAAAGTCAGGGACAGTGTCACATTTTTAAACTGTTTTATAACATTTTAGGATGGGAACANTGTGCAAGCTTCTCATTGCAGTGGCTTCTCTTGTTGTGCGGCACAGGGTCTACAGCGTGGGCTTCAGTAGTTGTGCACATGGGCTTTAGTTGTTCTGCAGCATGTGGATCTTCCTGGAGCAAGGACTGAACCCACCTCCCCTGCTTTGGCAGGCAGATTCTTAACCACTGGACCACCAGGGAAGTCCTCAATAGGTGTTTTTAAAACTGCTTCTTTTTAACCCTTGAGATTAAATTAAGAATACATCCCAATTCTGATATGTAGATGTGACTTGTAGAAATAATGCGTGCTCTCCCTCCTTCCAGAACCAACTAGCCTGCTGAGCTTAATATAACTTCTTCTCTCTCCCCCATGTATATTCCTCCTCCCTTTCAAAAATAGCCCAATACATGCCACAACCTTTCTCATTCTCGCTTTTTCTACACTGATAATTTATATTGTGCCATAAATTTTTTTTGCAGGATTTGACAATGTCTGCAAATGGCACCCAAAACAATATTGGGAGGCAAGTGAGGGCAGTCCCACCATCTCATTGGTTTTATCAACTTTCTCTCAAAAAAACCCAGTTCCTCCTAGCCTTTCATTTGCCCTCCATCTACTCAACATCCTCATCTCATCATTAAATGACTACAGTAGTCACCCCTTCCAACATGTTAATTGTTAGGTGGCAGCTTGGAGGTATAGTAACATTTTAAAGGACACTCTTAAAGGAGAGAAAGGAGTGACCTTCAGACAGACTCTATTATTTCTTCCAACCATGTATAGTCAGTGGTGCTTTAGAAATCATCTCTGAAAGTTTGCCAGTCATTGACAGAGTCCTTTTTTATATTGTCTACTCTTCAAAACTTTTCCACATATATTATTCCTTTTGAACTTCCAAACACCCTTGTAAAACAACTTGAGTATTGTTGTCATGCTTAGTTTCTCATATGTCATACTTAGTTTCTCAACTATGATGCTAAGCCACAGGGAGGTTAAGTGACTCTCCAAAGGTCACACAGCTACGTAGCATCAGCCTGGGCAGCAGTCATCCTGGTTCTGCAACCTCCTGAAATAAATTATCCGCCTCACCACAGAGGTAATTCTCAAATTCCATCCTCTGGACACTAATGGCTGCATGGCACTTTCCATGAATGTCCTCTGGTTTCTAATTACCTGCCTATCTCAGTCCGAGTGAATTCCAGAACATAAGACTTAGATTTTCAGCTGACCTTCTCTAATATATAGCAATATAATGAGGATGCTTACATTCTATGACATAATGTTTCTGCTATAATTGTTTTGGGGCATTTTAAGTGGTGTTATATTTGGGCCTCAGGACTGTACTTATCCTGTACTAAAGGTACATTTAAAAAATAAAATAAGGAGGAGAAGAAAGTCTAAAAGGTCTTAAAAGGTACTTGGGAATAAAGACTCTTTAATATATTCTATTCTGCATTTGTTTTTATGTAATTGGCTGCCCTGGGTTTTAGTTGCAGCATGCAGACTGTTAGTTATGGGATCTAGTTCTCTGACCAGGAATTGAAGCCAGGCCCCCTGCACTGGAAGCACAGAGTCTTTGCCACAGGCAAATTTTATTTTATTCTGCATATTTTAATCATTAAACCATTTTGTTCTCAGGCCACAGTTTTTGTTGTCATGTTGGGAACCATGACTGTCAGACAAAGGAGATGGGCCTCGGGGGTTGGCAATGAAATCTTCCATCACAAAAACATTTGAAAGAAAGGTCATTAAGTCCATTGTGCAGGGGAGTTTCACTTTGGCTCTTTGATAACATGGAAAGCAGGAAGGCTTCCTTCATCACTCCANCTGTCAGAGAAAGGAGATGGGCCTCGGGGGTTGGCAATGAAATCTTCCATCACAAAAACATTTGAAAGAAAGGTCATTAAGTCCATTGTGCAGGGGAGTTTCACTTTGGCTCTTTGATAACATGGAAAGCAGGAAGGCCTCCTTCATCACTCCAGCATGCGGTTTGTAAAACTGCCCCCCAGATCACAGACCACCAAGTGTTCTTCCAAAGACCCACTAAGAGGTCTTTCTGACTAATGGCATGGGAAGTTTCCACCTGAGATTTCTTATCTAAAGCATTTTTGGATGAGAACACTCAACAGTGTTGTTCTCCACATAGCTTTTCCCACTGGGACACGACCACCAAATGACACGACTCTAAATAGGCCCTCCACTCACAGAGACAACCCACAGCTGCCCACTGCCCCAGGGTAAAGTCCTAATCCTTCTACTTGGTATATATGACTCTTTATAATAAAGTCCAGGGCTACCAGTTTTATGCCTGACACTATTCTGTGTTTGACACAAATCCAAGTATTTCCTATTCACAAACACCTAAAGTTCCCGGCTGTCTCATTTGCTCAAGTCACTTTTTCCACCTGGAATATTCTTTCCCTTCTCTGTTTATCTGATTCCAATGCAGTGTCAAAGACAAACTCAACAACTTACTCTAGGAACTTCTTTGGCAGTACAGTGGTTTAAAATCCGCCTTGCAATGCTGGAGATGTAGGTTTGATCCTGGTTAGGGAAATAAAATTCCACATGGTTTGGGGAAACTAAGCCTGTGCGCCACTACTGAGCCTGTGTGCTGCAGCAAAGAAGCCAAATGATGCAACTAAGACCCAACACAACCAAATAAATATTTTTTAATGTAATTTGTCCCCTCAGATCATGAACTCCTTATTACCAAATTCAGACTTAAATTGAAGAAAGTAGGGAAAA
>SJYV01026359.1:1131404-1141526 GCA_006410875.1 Neotragus pygmaeus
TCCAGTACTTTGGCCACCTCATGCGAAGAGTCTGATGCTGGGAGGGATTGGGGGCAGGAGGAGAAGGGGACGACAGAGGATGAGATGGCTGGATGGCATCACCGACTCGATGGACGTGAGTCTGAGTGAACTCCGGGAGTTGGTGATGCACAGGGAGGCCTGGCGTGCTGTGATTCATGGGGTTGCAAAGAATCGGACACGACTGAGCAACTGAACTGAACTGAAAGTAATTTGTCCCCAGTTTAGCTATTATACACATGTCTTCTTTCTCCTTTTAAATTATGTTATATAGAGTTTAAGGCAACAAATATGTTTGTGGTAGATGCTCAATGCATTCAGGTATGTGGATAAATCTCTCATGTCCATGCCACAGGAAGGTGCAATAGGACCTCATGGGTAATCCTGCCCAATGTCAGTGGGTTAATCAGTAGAACAGCAGCTAGTAAATGGCATTTACTGGCATTTACTCTTTGCAACTGATTTGTTTTTCTCCAGTGTATAACCCAAGGCCTTAATTCTTTGCCTCAGTTGAGTGTATACATCCACCACATCAGTGCATAGTTAGAAAGGTTTTCTATAGGCCCACGAAGTTTTGAAGTAATAATAACACTTTTTTTCCTAGAAGATTTTGACATTCTTACAAGGTTGTGTGGCTTGGAAATAGTTAAGGGGGAAAAAAGAAGTAGTTAAAGAAAATAGGCTTCCCTGGTAGCTCAGACGGTAAAGAATCTGCCAGCAATGCAGGAGGCCTGAGTTCAACCCTTTGCTCAGGAAGATCCCCTGGAGAAAAGAATGGCACCCCACTCTAGTATTCTTGCCTGGGAAATCCCACAGACAGAGGAGTCTGGCTGGCTACAGTCCATGGGGTGGCAAACAGTCGGATACGACTGTGTGACTAACATTTTCACTTTAAGGAAAAGAAATCCCAAATAAAAAGTCAAGATCCTACATGGAGGACAGAGGCCTGTCTTATAAAGAGATGTTGTCAGGCACACCTCGGTTGCCAGGGCATGTCCAGCATGGCAATCTTAGGGATCCGCTGCTCCCACGTCCTCTGTAACTAAATGGGTTCCTGGAGTATGACTGGAGATCGGAGCTAGTGAAATGCACCAAGCAGTGTCACTAAGGCTGCTGAAGCACGAACCTGGCGTTTCTCAAGTCGATGTAACAGAATCTGAGCTGTGCAGGCTGGAGGCTGGGCCAGAAGGCTATCTGGTAGCCAAGGGCACTGCTAGGGCTTTAGACTAACAGTATAAGGTGGTAATCGGATGCCATCCCACCACATTTAGCCAGTTAATCATCTCAATCGTCCATCTTTTATTCATTAACACGGAGGAATNAGGCTGGGCCAGAAGGCTATCTGGTAGCCAAGGGCACTGCTAGGGCTTTAGACTAACAGTATAAGGTGGTAATCGGATGCCATCCCACCACATTTAGCCAGTTAATCATCTCAATCGTCCATCTTTTATTCATTAACACGGAGGAATGACGTTTTCTTTGGCTACTCACTTTGCCCTTTCAGGTTACACCAATATCGTGCTATTCCAATTTTTTCTGCTACGTCTCATAAAATGCACCCAGTTTTACATCTTGTCACTGCAGACGTCAGTGCAAACACTGGAATGGGATGGCCAGGTCACTGTTGCTCCCAGAGTCAGCAGGAGCATCTGTATAAGAGCAAGTCTTTAAGTAGTTCTCTTGGAGCTTCCTTAAGACTGCACGTTCACGGAGATGTGAGACAAATAACCACATGATCCAAGGCAGGAGCCTACCTTACTAAACAGTATCCCTTACTGTTATCTCAATCATCCATTTATCTCAGCCTTGAAGGAGAAGGTTAAAAATGGTAGGATTATTTGCACATACGTGTGTGCGTGAGCAGTCGTTTACATGCTCAGTCATGCGTGACTCTTTGCGAGCCCATGGACTGTAGCCCTCCAGCCTCCTCTATCCATGGAATTCTCCAGGCCAGAATACTGGAGTGGGATGCCATTTCTTCTTCCAGGGCATCTTACAGACCCAGGGATTCGAACCTGCATCTCTTGTGCTTCCTGCATTCTGCATTGGCAGGCTGATTCTTTATCACTAGCACCTCCAGAGAAGCCCAGGATTATTTATTTTATGTCTCAAGGTTAAAAATTCAACAGAGTATTCTTCAAAATACCAAATCAATCAGGCTTAATCACCAATGGAGCCCAACCACATTGCAAGTCCATACCACCTCCAGGGATGTACTCCTTCCACAAGTACAGAAACATGAAACATGGGCAAGGAATGATATCAAAGACCACTGTGCAAAGAATATATTGTACATATTATTTTGTCCCTGGGCTCTACCTCAACATTTGACACCTACATAGCAGACTTCATATAGAAGGGATTAAGAATAAAGGATTTGGCGCTTATAGTACTTACAATTTTTTTAAGGGGACACATGTTTGAGAGAGAGGATCATTTTAACAATTATTTGTTGCTGTCATGTTGCAAATGTCTTTTTCCTTAACTTTATTTCAAATTCTATAGTTGAATTTTTTTATTTTTATTTTTTATATAGTTGAATTTTTTGATGGGAAACAAGACACAAGAGGTTCTGTTTGTGGAAACAGAAAGGAGTGTACGTGAGGGGCAGAGTGTGTTTTGTTTGGCAGTTCTTGTGCTACCATTTTGTTTTTGTTTTTAGTGCTGGAGGACAGCCAATTGGCAAGTAAGGCTCTAGTTAGCTTCATACTGTATTTACAGCCAATTCAGTTCAGTTCAGTTCAGTCCCTCAGTAGTGTCCAACTCTTTGCGACCCCATGAATCACAGCACGCGAGACCTCCCTGTCCATCACCAACTCCTGGAGTTCACTCAGACTCACGTCCATCGAGTCAGTGATGCCATCCAGCCATCAACTATGGGTTAAAATGTCTGCGATGCATACAGAATTAGCACTCTACTTCTGTTAAGAATGAAAGTTTAATATCTAATTTCAAACATTCCCTGAATATACTTCCTCTGTCTAATCATACATTAACTTCCAGCAGCTTTTATAAAGTATACACAAATGGATTATTAGGAGAAAAAAACAAAGGTTTTGGAATCAGATATTCTGTGTTTAGCCCTCACTAACTGTATATAGCCTTAATGAATCCCTAGGGCCTCAGTTTCCTCACTTGCAGAACATGAATAATAACGGCACAAACACATGATTACTGTGATAATTGCTTGAATTAGTACATGGGAGGTGCGTGGTCAGTAAATGTTAGCTGTTGTTTGGGTTGTCTTGAATTTAGCTAGGATCCATTGTTTTGGGAGGTTATATATTGGAGAAGGCAATGGCACCCCACTCCAGTACTCTTGCCTGGAGAATTCCATGGACCGAGGAGCCTGGTGGGCTGCAGTCCATGGAATCACTAGAAGTCGGACACGACTGAGCAATTTCGCTTTCACTTTTCACTTTCATGCATTGGAGAAGGAAATGGCAACCCACTCCAGTGTTCTTGCCTGGAGAATCCCAGGGAAAGGGGAGCCTGGTGGGCTGCCGTCTATGCGGTCGCACAGAGTCAGACATGACTGAAGCGACTTAGCAGCAGCATATACCCTGGGAAAACATGGCTTTAGTTCACCTGTAACAAAAGAGATCAGTCCTGGGTGTTCTTTGGAAGGGATGATGCTAAAGCTGAAACTCCAGTGCTTTGGCCACCTCCTGCGAAGAGTGGACTCATTGGAAAATACTTTGATGCTGGGAGGGATTGGGGGCAGGAGGAAAAGGGGACGACCGAGGATGAGATGGCTGGATGGCATCACTGACTTGATGGACGTGAGTCTGAGTGAATTCTGGGAGTTGGCGATGGACAGGGAGGCCTGGTGTGCTGCAGTTCATGGGGTCACAAAGAGTTGGACACAACTGAGTGACTGAACTGAACTGAACTGAACAAAAGATAAAGAACAGATTATATCTTTTTTTTTTAATGTCCAAGTCTCTAGATCCGTGATTCTCCAAGTCTGGGCAGGGACCTCTGGAAATCCCCCAAGAACCAAGACCCCGAGATCTAAGTCCTTAAGGTCAAAACTATTTTCATAATAACAGTAAACTGTTATGTGCCCTTTTCACTCTTGTTTTTTGGTGGGTATACAATGGAATTTTCCAGAGGCTACATGCTATGTGTTGATGTCATCACTGAGTTCATGGAATGTGTGCTTGTACATTCTTGTGCTTTTTTTATAGTCCTCAGGCATCATTTCCAACACTGTAAATAGCAGTAGCTATAACCCCATAAACCAATCCCTCCAGGGTACTCAGTCACTTTTAAAAGTGTAAAAGGTGACCCAAAAGTTTGAGAATCCCTGCTAGATTATCTCACATTAAAGTACCCCACTCCCTCCTCCGTTTCAAAATCTGTAATGTGACAATATCACACTCGGCCCTTAATTTTGAGACTCTGCTTGGGCTTTGACTCCCAAGGTCAAGCCCCTGAAGCTGCTCTGCCTGCATTTCGTCCTCATGTGTTTCAGGCTGTCTGGGTCCGACCTGCCGGGCGACGAGTGGCTGTGGGATTTTGAGAAGCACGGTCATCGCCGTTCGGTGATTAGAAGAGTCAAGAGGTTCCTGAGCGCTCACGAACATGCCTCAAGCCCCAGGGGGAGAAGCTACGGGAGGCAGGCCAGTGACAGCTCCATGTTCTTCCCCCCGAGCGAGCTCAGCCCAACCAGGGACCTGCTGGATGTGCCTCCAAGAAGCCCTCACCGTGCCTCGGCCGCTGGGAAGCACCCCCAGTCTCCAAAGAGGAGCCCCAAGCTGCACTCCAGCCTGGGAGAGCTGTCCACCATCCGAGAGACCAGCCTGAGCCCACAGTCCAGTGTGAGGGGCTCCCCCACCAAAGTGCCGCAGGTCNAGCCCTCACCGTGCCTCGGCCGCTGGGAAGCACCCCCAGTCTCCAAAGAGGAGCCCCAAGCTGCACTCCAGCCTGGGAGAGCTGTCCACCATCCGAGAGACCAGCCTGAGCCCACAGTCCAGTGTGAGGGGCTCCCCCACCAAAGTGCCGCAGGTCCCCGAGGTGTTGGTCACGGGCACCGCAGCCCTGGCGCATGCGGCAGAGCACGACCCCCATGACTCCATGGCCTCCATCCAGAGCTCCGACTTTGCGGGGGTTCAGCCCAGCAGGCCTGGGCAGCAGGAGGACCCTGTGGGGTCAGTCCCGTTCTCCTTCGAGAAGGGGGTGCCTCCTAGGGACCCTCATTCCCAGACTGTTCCAGCCAAAGCTGAGAAAAACACCCTCAGNCGACTTTGCGGGGGTTCAGCCCAGCAGGCCTGGGCAGCAGGAGGACCCTGTGGGGTCAGTCCCGTTCTCCTTCGAGAAGGGGGTGCCTCCTAGGGACCCTCATTCCCAGACTGTTCCAGCCAAAGCTGAGAAAAACACCCTCAGGTCTGCCTCTGAGGAGGACCCTCATGAGAAGGACAAGTCCCCCCAAAAGTGGAGACTCCTGGACTCCAGCCGCACCTCCCTGGCAGGCCTGAGTCTGGATCCCAGGAACCCTGAGCCACCTCCTTTACTGGACCCAGAAACATCCTCAGAGACTAGTGGAATCACCTTTGCGGCTGGTTCTCGCGTCTCTCCTGATGTGCTGTATTTAATAGAAAACCTAGATACAAAAGAAACGGATATTGTAGAGTTCAACAATGAGCAGAAGGAGGAGTCTCCCCAGGGAAGGCCAGAACATTCTAGGACCTGGTTCTAGCCTAGATTCTTACTTCCCCAAAAGTTCAAGCAGTAGTTCCAGAACACACCTGGGTGCTGGTCAATTTTTTCTGAAATGATCATACTGTGTAAGCTACTTAAAACTTTGAAGGGCATTACGATACTGACATTATGGGAAGATCAAACACATTCATGCTATCTACCGCAAAGTGACTTTCATGGAAGTTACACAGACCACAGTGATGTACCTTAAACAAATAAGGAATCATATAAATTCATAGATTGTTATCAATTATAAATCCATAGATTGTTATCAATTATAAATTCACAGATTGCCTTATTGTTAAACTGTGAAAAAGGCTTTTTAGATCCCAGTCTGATCCCCTAGTTTTGCCAAAAGGGAGATGAATGATTCTCTCTTCCCTTTTTTTCCCCTTTCTTCTTTTCTTCAGTTATAAAGACAGGGAGAGGGATCATATGATGCCTCAAAAGCCCCTTCCTAATGCTGATTTCCCTGTGTGAGGCTTTCTAACCATCTTAATCTGCTTTCTATAACTATCATGATTTCCTAATTCTTAAGTTGCATCAGCATCAGAAAGCTCCATCTCCCTTCGATCTTCTTTTCCATTGTCAGGACTTTATTTCCCTCTCATCTGCCTTTATTTCCTCATCCTTTTATCCTCCTCATCCCCCTAGTCTTTCTCCCTCTCCAGCGACTCTATTCCCTCCCCCCGCTTTCAGGTTGTAATCTTTTCTCCGGCTGACTCTGTTGCTTACTTCCTGCCATGATTTTCAAGGAGGCTTTGGCAGTCTCCTTCCGACCAACCAATTGCAGTGTCAGTAAATCCAGCCTGACTTCTCCCAGCCTCGCAGGAAGGGCCGTGGGAGCTTGCTGTGTCCCGACCAGCCCCTCTCCGCCGTGGCCATCACCTTCTGCAACCTCTCTTAGGTCCTGAATACTGAAGAAGCAATGAGGTCATGAAAACTGCATAACCAAATGCTTCAGAAGCAAATAACAAGGTTTCAAACTGTTCCACTCAGACTCTTTAAGTAAAAATCCCCATTATGTCACGAGACCAGTTACTGTGTCTGGCAGGTTGTCTGGGATGAAGTAGGGTATTGGAGCCGGGAAGTTAAGGGAGTCCAGTATCACAATGGGGACGGGACGCTGACTAATTTCCTCCAGGGAGTTCTTGGTCTTATGGTTGGGGGCTCCCAACTTTGCCCGGAAGGCCATGTCTAAAGAATGCTGCTCTATTTCTGTCATATAATGAAGCTTGACTGCAAGCTTAAGAAACAAAATAATCCTAATTGCTACCACTTACTGAGTGTTCACAAAAGCACGTAAAGTTCACAGATAATCCTACTAATCCTCATAGGAATCCCATGAATTGATATACTATTATCTCTCTCTTTTTTTTTTTTTTTTTTTGACCTTGGCTATGGCAGTCACATTCATTTTTTAGTTTTTTTAACTTATTTATTTTTTAATTGAATGATAATTGCTTTACAGAATTTTTTTGTTTTCTGTCAAACATTAACATGAATCAGCCATACGTTCTATTTTTTACCTATTTTTAAAAGGAGTCTTTCATTTCTTAATGTTAGTTGTTATTGTTATTCTCTTATTGAAATAATATGCCTTAGACCAATGCTTGTTTGTTTTCTTTTTTTTTTTTGACGGCATGTCATGTGGGATCTTAGTTCCTGGACCAGGGATTGAACCTCAACCCCCTGGAGTTAAAACCATGGAGTCTTAACCACTGGAACACCAGGGAAGTCCCTATCTCCATTTTAAAGATGAAGGAAACAGAGGCTTTAGAGAAATAATTTGACTAAAATTACCAAACTAGGAAATAACAGGGCTCAAATTCAAGCCGAGGTTTCTCTGACTCAGAGCCCACATTCTGGTCCAGCATGCTTCATCCTTGATGCATGCTTGTCCCAGTTGTCTGTAGGGCCCTGAATCTGCCAGGACTTTGCCCAGAATTCTGGAGGATGCCCCACGGGAGCCGAGCATGACTCTCCAGCCGCGGAGGCCTGTCCCGGTCCTCCCCATTGAAGTCTACCTTGACCTTTTATGTATGCGCACAGGAGGGCAGTGTTCCAGCATGAAGCCTAGCCATGGTCCTCTTCATTTCTGAGGACAGAAGAAAATTAGCAGAACCCTCACCTCCCTTCCCCAACTTCTCTCAACAAGTAATGTTATATATAGCATGTTTTTACAAGACATGGCACCCAATGGGCCACCCCAGCTGCATGACAGCAATGACATTTACTTGAACTAACTTTTTGCAAAGGGCTAAAAGGTTATAATATTGGAAGAAATGGTATCCATTGATGGTTCTCTATATTGGTCAACAGTGTTACACCTGGGAAAAGTACTCGCATTCCTGAAGAGTTACCTACAGACTATGAAGTCAGTCCCCAATGCAACACGGCTATAACACAGGAACCCTAACCTTTCCCACACTCTTTTCTTTAAATACTTACTTGTTTATTTGGCTGTGTCCGCTCTTAGGTGCAGCATAAGGGCTTCTCTAGTTGCAGAGCTTAGGCTTCTCTCTAGTTGTGGCACGTGGGCTTAGATGCCCTGTGGCACGTGCGATTTTACTTCTCCAACCACAGATGGAACCCAAGTACCTTGCTTTGAAAGACAGGCTNTTGATGTCTCATACATCTTCCTTTTCTGCAGTTTTTCTCATTTCTTCAATCCCCACAATAGACCAGCCTCATCACCATGGTGACAAACTCTGCCCCTAACCCATTTTACGTATCAATTCTCTTAAAATGTGGAACTAGAAAATTTCCCGGCTGTCCAGTGGTTAAGACTCTGAGTTTCCACTGCAGGTGCTGTGGGTTTGATCTCTGTTTAGGGAACTAAGATCCCACAAGCCATATAGTGCAGCCAGGAAAAAAAAAAAGAATTAGAACAGGAAGATGTTCTAACCTAAAAAAATAAATTGAAAAGTGGAACTAGAGAATGATCACTTGCCTTTGTCCTTCCCACTACAATGCTAGAGGATTTAACACTCTTCTTTGTTTTGCTTTCTTGGACTTTTTTATTCTCTAGCTTTGGGGAGTGGTAGTTTCCCTCTAGTTGCTTCTCATTGCAGTGGTTTCTACTGTTCCAGAGAACCAGTTCTAGAGCACACAGCTCAGTAGCTGTGGCCCACAAGCTTAGCTGCCACTTTGCATATGGAATCTTCCAGAACCAGGGATCAGACCCATCCCTGCACTGGCAGACAGATTCTTAACCACCGGACCATCAGGGAGGTCCGAGGATTTAACATCTCTGGTTTGCAGTTAGAGGACCCTCTTAGGGCATCAATCTTCCTAAACCTGGCCCTGTGTCAGTTAAAAGTGAATAATAACTACAACTGTAATAGAAATTTCCAAACGAGAGCAAAATTAAAATCTAATTCCCTCCCTCTTCACAATCATCATCTACGCAACCCACCTCAGTCATTTTCTGCTGTGCTGTGCTGTGGTGTCAATAAGAATAACCACAGAGTTTCCTCATTTTGTCTTCCAAACAATCTCAGGTAGATCATCAATCCTTTCACATGCCTTCCATTTTTCTTGGTTCTATGAACCCTAATTTTTAGGACAGTATTTTCATGGCAATGATTATTGAGTCAAAAGAAGCCATTCAAGGATACCAAGATTGTTCTTGTATTGCAAATCTTAGAAAACCCCAGCTGTGGCAAAAAGAAAACTGAAGCAATTACCCTGGAAAACAGGGGCACAACAAAACACATTGGCCTTAATTACTCTATCAGCTCTGTGTGGAGATTTAGCTTTTGTGTTCTGTTTCTGAATTAGTTAAGAAAATGGGCCCCAGTCCTCCTTTCACCACAAGTAGACTTGGCCAGATGATCGCCTAGAACCCTCGTTTCTGTTTGTTTCTCTTTGTTTTTGGCTGTGTGGCATGCAGGATCTTAGTTCCCCAGCTAGGGACCAAACCTGTGCCCCAGCACTGGAACCGTGGAGCCTTAACCACTGGACCACCAGGAAAGTCTCTGGAACCACTTTTTTGAACATCTAGTGGTCCCTGGTGGCTCAATGGTAAAGAATCTGCCTGCAGTACAGCAGACACTGGTTCAATCCCTGGATTGGGAATATCCCTGAAGAAGGAAACGGCAGCCCACTCCAATATTTTTGCCTGGGAAATCCTACGGACAGAGGAGCCTGGTGGGTTCCTGGCTTCCTGTGAACCCAGTTCACAGGGTTACAAAAGAGTCGGACACAACTTAGTGACTGACACACAAGTTTAAGATATTTACCTAACAGAAGCAGTAAAAGGCATGTTGTGTCTTGTATCCTGAAGATAGGTAAGAACATTTCTAAAATAGCTTTTGAACAGAAACACTGATGTGTCCCAAGTTCTTTGTCTAGCTAATGGTTATTGACCTGAGATTTTTTTTTTTTTTTTTTTTTTTT
>SJYV01026359.1:1145782-1200980 GCA_006410875.1 Neotragus pygmaeus
ACACACACACACACGCATTCCCTGTAACATCTAATCCACTGTTTCTAACTCCCACATGGTCTAAGATGTCTTGGAGCCTACTTATCTACTCCCCAGGTTGCCTCCACCCCTCTCCACAGTAAGCACTTCAGATGTGTTCCCTTATGGCCCCGTAGAAGAGTTTCTTTGAGGTGTAAGCACATGGACAGAGTCTCTGGGTCACAGAGCCGGGATACGTTTAACCTGACTACTCTTGCCAAATAGTGCTCCAGTTGGCATTTCCCCCACCGCAGGCTGCACATCGTGTCTCCACTTCCCCCTCCCTGTCACACGCTTGGCATCACCTAAATTTCTAATTTTTCCAGTTTAACAAGTGTAACATGGCACCTACTTGCTGTTTAACCAGGGTTTACCTGCCAATTAAACATTATTGGTTACTACATGACATTTTTCTGATTTATTAATGACATCGAGTATCTCTTCATATACTTGTTAATTCTTTGGGGAACTCCTCTTCTGAAAAACTGCCTTTTCAAATGCTTTACCCTTTCATCTAATAGGATTCTATATTTTTCTTGTTGGCTCTGGAGAGTCCCTTTTATATTCTAGAATAATAGCAGACCCTTATTAGTTTGGGACATTAAAATAATCTCTTCCATTTTCTTGTGTGTCCAATAAAAGTGCCCATGGTGTTGTTTGTTAATAGGTATCCTTAACTTTGATATGATCAAGTTCATTCATTTTGTTTGTTTGTTTTAATTTTTTAAAGTTCTTCCACATCTGTGTCACAATATTCTCCCACCAGTTTCTTCTGTCATCTTTATAATGTTAGGTAGCAATCTGGTTTTATTTTTCTTCATAGAATGAGCCAATTTTCCCCCCCCAACACCCTCAACTAAATAACCACATATTACAAGCTCCATGTATTTCTTATGAATCAGATACACTAGTATGGAACAAAATAGTGTCTGAGAGAACTGAGCGATAGGGTGTTATAAATAGAAAAAAAGAAGGCTGAGCCTTAACTTCATAGAACTCAGGCTCCTCCCCACTAAATACAAGCTTTCCTCAAAATGCATTTTCCTCCTGTTATCTTTCAACTGGTGATCTTCCCTGTTCTGCCTGTGGAGTGTTTAAACTCTTCCTATTATACCCACCTCTGCACAAAAGCTCACTAAGACAGGCCATCTCTTTGATCAGTCTGAGACTAAGCTGCACAGGTATAGCTTGATACATAAGGAGCCTCTGGTAAAGAGGAAGCAACGATGGTGTCACAGGGATATCCTGGGGTCCTTCAACACTCAAAAGGAGTCAGGACTGAAGCCAGAGGGGTGGAGTCCACGATCAAACTATATTTAGGGCCCAGGATTAGCAGAGGAGGAGGCGCTGTGCCAGGAGGCCAGTGTCACTTGCTCACTGCCTGAGATCTGCCCTCAGCCTTCAGGCTTCCGCATGGTCTCTCTCCCACGAGTTGACTCTCGATGCATGTACATGTGTGGCTGAGTCCTTTTGCTGTTCACCCGAAACTATCACAACACTGTTAACCAGCTAAACTCCAATACAAAACAAAAAAGTTTGTTGTTTTTTTTTTTAAAAAAAAAGAGAGAGAAGCATTGCGTATATGCATAAAGGAAAGGTCCCCTCCCCCTCACTTCCACCCTCCCTACAGAGAACACAGAGCTCCAAGTGACTGGGAGATGCCAGATGCAAAGCCCACTCAGTTAGTCCCAATTCCAGTGTGCTGAGAGTGATTCTGGTGCTTAAAGACACAGCTCTAGAGTTTCCCAAACAACTTGGGTCCTAAACCCTAGCCAACCATTTCATCTGCTGTTCAGATGAAAGACTTCCCACAATTTTTAACATCCAGGCCATATGGACTTCCTGAAAAAGCTAATTCATCATATGCCTGACAGGGAACCTCCCTAAGAGATTTCCAGTAGCAGTTTTCAGAGTGTTCTCACTCTGTGCTGACTTTAGGGCCTAAACTCGGTATAAGGTCAACGTGACTTGTTCATCACCCAGAGGTTTACACTGGAGCATCCCAGAACCATTTCCATGGAGAGAAAGTGCAACAGCAGAAGCCCTTAAAAACAATGTTATTGAACCTGATTTTGTCCTTTTTTTACATTAACTGGAACGTGTGTGTGTGCGCATTCATCCCTCGGTCATGTCCACTCTTTGTGACCCCATAGACTGTAGCCTGACAGGTTCCTCTGTCCATAGGATTCACCGGGCAAGAATAATGGAGTGAGTAGCCATTCCCTTCTCCAGAGGCTCTTCCCAACCCAGGGATCGAACTCTGGTCTCCTGCATTACAGGCATATTCTTCACCATCTGAGCCACCAGGGAAGCCCCTTAAGTGAAAAATGTTAACTAATAAGTTCCTTTACTTAGCAGTCTAAGACAAAGTTAGACGCACAACTTTAGTCTGCAGTGGGAAAGTGGCGGTTGATGGTCTGAGTCTGATTTTCTCATAGCTCTTGCTTAGCCAGGATTCTCCAGCTTAACAGTCCTACTATGCCCTCTGCTAGACCTGCTTCAATCAGGTGTTGCCTGTTTGGCCCCAGTGGGTATCAGGAGTTCAGATTCTTTTCCTTAAGCATCACCAGCTCCATGGAGACCTCAACCACTGAGTTCCCAAACTGTGCAAAGAAGGAAAGAATAAGAAGATGCAAAGCTAATGATCTCAGAGCACGTTTCTACCTACTGCTGGAGACTCCAGCAGCCCTATGTTGCCAATTCGTTTCTTTTCTGACCTGCATCTCTGGTTGAACTGTACAGTCTCTATATTCTCCTGGGCTCAACAACAGTGCATATAATTCGAGACACAGAGACTAGTGACATTAACCTTGACAGGTCCCGCTGGCAGCAGGCCGTGCAGGGCTGTCACATGCCAGGTGACCCAAGAACAGCGTGTCATTTCTGTGTCATTCCCACCAGAGAAACCCAAGCCTGTCCACTCGGGTTCACGTCGCCACAACTGCTGGTCACCGCCCCTGGCAGGCTGCCTGCCCGCCTACGGAGGGGGCAGCCCAGCGCCCTCCCGCTATTTCCAGCCATCGGCCTCCAGGCCCGTCGGTCACTCTGAGGTCACTGCTCCTCGTCACCGTGCACTGGAGCACTGAATGACAGGGGCAGCTCCACACCCAGGGAAGATGAAAGGAGGTGTCAATTTTAAATCCGCCTTCACTCTCCTACGGGAAAGGGCAAGTCAGTAAGCGGGGGAAGAAGAAACAGCTACCATAGTTGGTAAATCCTACTGGAGTGGGGGCAAGTGATGGCCGGGAAGAAGATCAAACCCACTCATTATCTAGGACATAAAACTCCTAAAAGCCGGGAGGGACAAGAAACTGGTGAAAGAACGGAAGTCAGGAGAAGCACCGACCGCAAGAGAGCCGAACACTCCTGTGCATAGTGCTTTCGCAGAAGGGTACTTTCCTCAGAAAATCCTCCCAGGGCTACCCAGAGAGCCTGTGAGAAGGGCCCTAAGGAGCTTGAGAACAAAGAGTAGGAAGCCCAGCATCAGATTAGCAGTTGACTTCTCAGAGCTTCCCTGGCGGCTCGGTGATAAAGAATCCGCCTGCCAGTGCAGGAGACACGGATTCGATCCCTGGTCTGGGAAGATCCCACATGTCACAGAGCAACGAAGCCCGGGAACGACGACGGCTGAGCCTTGCTCTGGAGCCAGGGGGCAGCAGCCACCGAGCCCACGCGCCCTGGAGCCCGTGTGCCGCAAGAGAAGCCGCCACAGGGAGAAGCCCGGGCACCCCTCCCAGAGAGCACGCTCACTCCCCGCAGCTAGAGAAAAGCCCGCACAGCAGCGAAGACCAGGCAGAGCCCAAACAAAGAAATACAACGGTAAAACCAGAAATGAACTCTCCCACTGTCCCGTCACTTCCATGAGGCCTCTCCCCGCAGCCACCAGGACGACCCCATCCATTACCCAAGGCCACCACCCACGCACAGCTTTTGCAAACGCCACCCTGTCGTTACCCCATCAGGCGTGCCGTACAGTTCTAACACAAACACAGCTCCTGAGATCCAGAGCTGTCCAGAGTTGGTGGTGACATCTAGAACTTGAAAGCTGCTGACATACACAATCCCATGCCGCAGGGATCTGACATGGATCATGTAGGCATCACGGCCACCATGCATCCACGGCCCAGCGCTGGCTGAGTACCAGGCTCACACTTCTCTGATGTAGTTTTCAGCAGACACGGTACACTTCTGTTGGTCAGTGGTAAAATGATATGTAAGGCAAATCCATAGTCTTTTGTGGTCCACATGATACTAAGAACACAGAAAACAGAGCACGCACTTGCTTTTACTTTATGTTCTACCCATAAGACCAAATTTCAAATGATTAGACCTAATCAACCCGCATTAAGAAGAGAACATTAAGGGCAAGAGGGTTAGCTTTTGGACTCAGTTTACATGGGTTCAAGTCCCACATCCATCGCTGCTTGTGAGGTTACTTAACCATTTTGTCACTTGCTTTTCTCACAGATANCTGGTCTGGGAAGATCCCACATGTCACAGAGCAACGAAGCCCGGGAACGACGACGGCTGAGCCTTGCTCTGGAGCCAGGGGGCAGCAGCCACCGAGCCCACGCGCCCTGGAGCCCGTGTGCCGCAAGAGAAGCCGCCACAGGGAGAAGCCCGGGCACCCCTCCCAGAGAGCACGCTCACTCCCCGCAGCTAGAGAAAAGCCCGCACAGCAGCGAAGACCAGGCAGAGCCCAAACAAAGAAATACAACTGTAAAACCAGAAATGAACTCTCCCACTGTCCCGTCACTTCCATGAGGCCTCTCCCCGCAGCCACCAGGACGACCCCATCCATTACCCAAGGCCACCACCCACGCACAGCTTTTGCAAACGCCACCCTGTCGTTACCCCATCAGGCGTGCCGTACAGTTCTAACACAAACACAGCTCCTGAGATCCAGAGCTGTCCAGAGTTGGTGGTGACATCTAGAACTTGAAAGCTGCTGACATACACAATCCCATGCCGCAGGGATCTGACATGGATCATGTAGGCATCACGGCCACCATGCATCCACGGCCCAGCGCTGGCTGAGTACCAGGCTCACACTTCTCTGATGTAGTTTTCAGCAGACACGGTACACTTCTGTTGGTCAGTGGTAAAATGATATGTAAGGCAAATCCATAGTCTTTTGTGGTCCACATGATACTAAGAACACAGAAAACAGAGCACGCACTTGCTTTTACTTTATGTTCTACCCATAAGACCAAATTTCAAATGATTAGACCTAATCAACCCGCATTAAGAAGAGAACATTAAGGGCAAGAGGGTTAGCTTTTGGACTCAGTTTACATGGGTTCAAGTCCCACATCCATCGCTGCTTGTGAGGTTACTTAACCATTTTGTCACTTGCTTTTCTCACAGATAAAATGGGGATAATACTCATAATTATTATGAGTATTAAATGAGTTAGTACCTACAAAAGTCATAGTACATTACCTCTCACATAGTAAGCACTTAATGAATGTTTTCTCTCATTATTATATCATCATGTTATTAAATAGTATTGTGATTAAAAGCCAAGGCACCCAGTTCTATTCAGGCTCAGACACTTAATAGCTGCACAACCTGGTCAAATTACCTGATGTGCCTTAGCCTCAATTTCATCAACTGTGAAATGACATTAATGCCAGTACCTTCCTCAGTGGGTTATTTTAACAATTAAATGAAATAATGTATTTAAAGCAAATAATGCAGGGTCTGTGCAAAGTTATTGCCCAGTAATTATGAACTATTTTTATTATTATTTAATGAAATAGGCTTGACTTCATAACAAAAGTAAGACTTGAGAGTGTTTCAACTTCTTTGATGGTTCAGTGTTTAAGACTCCATGCTTCCAATGTAGGGGGCACAGGTTCAATCCCTGGTCAGGGAACTAAGATCCCACATACGTTGAAGCAAGGCTAAAAAATTTTTTTAAATAAATGAAAGCTATGAGAATGTTTAATGTTTCTTCCCTGAAGTATAAAACTGACTCCTTTGCAGAGTCAAAGATCTAGGTACATGATTTCTTAAATTTCCTGCCTTAAGCCCATTTGATAAAACAGCATTTAGCAAACTCCATTTGGAAAGGCCAAGGCCAAAGAGAGGCCTCGGCCTGCCTCCAGATGGCAGCATTTGACATGTTGAGCTTGGGACAGCCCCTGATCACATCTCCAGTTCATCCCTCTAAAGCCGAGGGTCACAGTGATGTTGAATCCTGCTGGAGGATCTGAGATGCACTTGAAACTGCCTCCAGGGGAGAAGGTTTGGGACATAATCAGGACTGTGGTTTCAGGGCTCCGGTCTCTTCAAACTATTTGTGTGTGTGTTGGTATGCTCAGTCACATCCTTCGACTCTTCGTGATCCCATGGCCTGTAGCTCACCCTCACCGGGCTACTCTGTTTATGGAATTCTCCAGGCTAGAATCCTGCAGCGGATAGCCATTGCCTTCTCCACTGGATCTTCCTGACCCAGGGATCAAACCCAAGTCTCTAGCATCCCCTGCACTGGCAGGTGGATTCTTTACCACTAGCGGCATCTGGGAAGCCCTTCAAACTATTTGAGTCACTTCAAATCAGGGTGTGTTTTCGGAAGGCCCGGTTCATACAAAAATAAGGGAAAAAACAACAACTATACCTATCGCAAGCACAATCCCCTGGCACCACGACCAGAGGACACCCCTCCAAGCTTTAGGCTGCCCTGCTTGGAGGACATTGCTGGCTATCAGTCCTAGCCCCAGGGATGGATTTGAACACGAGAAACTTTAGAGGGCAGTAGTCCAGGGGAGCAAAGCTTGCTAGGGGCAAAGATCCCTGAGCCTAATGTGATAAGAAGGAAAATAAAAGAAGGAAGCATGGGTGGGATGAGAGGAAAGGGGGAAAGGCATAAACGTGAAGGGGTGCTCCCCGCAGCCTCCCAGGGCCCGCTCAGTACCCCCAGTGCCCTGGGTGGCCTGGCTCTCCTTCCATTCTGGGCACAGGCCCGCTTGTTTTTGGTCTTCTCAGTCACTGAGTTCTACCCTACTCTGTGAACCCCATGAACTGCAGCATGCCAGGCTCCTCTGTCCTTCACTACCTCCCAGCGTTTGCGCAAATTCATATCCATTGAGTCGGCCATGCTATCTAACCATCTCATCCTCTGCCACCCCTTTCTCCTTTTGCCTTCAGTCTTTCCCAGCATCACATCCTCAGTAATCCAAGGGCTAACGAGAGCCCACTCATACATACTCATTTCTTAAACTTCTGTTAACATTTAAAATCTCTTCCAAATAGGTTGTCTACCAAAGAGGACAACCAAGAAGTTGGCAGCTAAGAGTCTTATGAGTAGGGAAAATGCAAGAAAGATGATTGTGTGTCTGAGATCAAGGAGGTAATGAACGAGCCCCTTCCCCTCCCGGGCAAGCTGGTGTCTGGGAATGTTAGTCACGGGGAGGAGGCAGGTCAGGACGGGGCCAGAGAGGCAAGGCTATAGCACCAGAAACCTAGGGCCCAGTCGGAGAGGAAGGAGCTTCAGCCTCATCATGCCTCTGGGCCCCCAAGATCCAGCTGCTTCTGTCTTTGGGGATTACTGGGACATTATGGGATGGAGAGTCTCTTCATCAGCAGGGCATCAAGGAACAGCCCTCAGAGGTTGCTGACAGTGCCCCAGCTCCAGGTGACAGAAAATGCATTCACGGTACCTTTCTGTGCTGTCAATCTGCCTGTTCCCAGAACCTCAAGGTGGAAAGGGAATTTCGGTGTCGCCTCGTGCCGTGCCTTACCTTTGATAGAATCCTCCTTATAACACTCCTGCCAAGATTCATCTGGCCAAATCCCTCGAGGGAAGGACAATTCACCTCCACCAGGTGGCCCACTATACACCGAAACACCACACTCAGGAGATGGCCTTCTCTACCCTGGGGGCAAAGCTGCCTCCTGGCAGGCAGATCCCATTGGTTCTCAATCTACCCCTGGATCCATAGCTAATGAGTCCATCTTTCTCCACACTCAGGACCAGCATCAGACATTTGAAGAATGCCATTATGCTGCATCTATTTAAGGTCCCAGGGTTTTCCGGGTTGCTCAACTGGTAAAGAATCCAACTGCAATGCAAGGGACCCTGGTTCAGTTCCTAAGTTGGGAAGATCCCTTGGAGAAGGGATAAGCTACCCACTCCAGTATTCTTGGGCTTCCCTGATGGTTCAGTCAGTAAAGAATCCGCCTGCAATGTGGGAGAACTGGATTCAATCCCTGGGTTGGGAAGATCCCCTGGAGGAGGGCATGGCAACCCACTCTAGTATTCTTGCCTGGAGAATCCTCACGGACAGAGGAGCCTGGCAAGTTACAGCCTCCATGGGGTTGCAAAGAGTCTGACACGACTGAGGGACTGAGCACAAGCACAGTATAAGGTCCCAGCGCACATTTGCCCACTTCTTTTCTTGAGACCAAATCTTGCCAAGTGAAACTGAAAGTTGTTCAGTCATGTCCCACTCTTTGCGACCCCATGAACTATAGGGGTCATAGAATTCTCTAGACCAGAATAATGGAGTGGGTAGCCTTTCCTTTCTCCAGGGGATCTTCCCAACCCAGAGATCAAACCTAGGTCTCCCACATTGCAGGCAGATTCTTTACCAGCTGAGTCACAAGGGAAGTCCAAGAATACTGGGGAGGGGAGCCTATCCCTTCTCCAGCAGATCCTCCTGACCCAGGAATCGAACTAGGGGCTCCTGCATTGCAGGCAGATTCTTTACCAACTGAACTATCAAGGAAGCCCAGTCTTGCCAAACCAAGATCCAAACTGTTGTTTACATCTCATGGCCTTGAGCCCCTTTACAACCTGCTCTCTCTCTACTCCAGACGTGTCAGTTTCACAATGGCTCTACTCCAGCATATACCCAGAAGCGAGCGCAACACTCCTCACATTTATGTGTGCTTTGCTTTTCACCAGTGCACAGCAGAGCAGCATAGCCAGTTTCCTTGTTAGAGTCACTCAGTTTCTCTTCACCTAAACCCCTGATGGGGGGATTGTGCCCTTTCTGTTCACTGCGGTACCTGCTTCCCACCCCAGAGATAAGTCCACTGTCTGACACTGGGTGGACAATCAGGATGTGCTTGTTTAGTAAATGAATGACACTTTGAGAATACAGGCCCGNCCCTGTCCATCACCGTCTCCCGGAGTTCACTCAGACTCACGTCCATCGAGTCCATGATGCCATCCAGCCACGCAAAGGCCCTGAAGCAGAGAGAAGCCTGGGCCTCAGCCCAGAGCAAGGGCGCCCCCCGGCCTGAAAGTGCTGCCCTGAGCCGGGAGTTCTCCGTGCCCGGGGTGGTGGTGGGATGGTGAGCCCTGCCCGGAGGGCCCCGCTGGGGCTGGGCTCCTCTCAGACCACAGCCTGTCGGCTTCGTTCCTGACTCAGGCGGGGTCTGCGTGTGCCCGCAGGTGAGGCTGGCCCTCTGCATCGTTCCCACGTTCAGAAGGAAATGTGCTTTGGTTAGAACCTGCGTCTCTCGCCTTCTTCCAGTGTATGAAAGCAAGACACCTTCGTGGACTATTTGGAGACTAGGAAGGAGTGTGGAGACAGGGAGGAAGTCCTGCAGCTGGAGTCTGTCCCTGCCTTAAACCCGGGGAGGGCGCCGCCTGAGACTAGAAGTTGTCACCTGCTTTTAAACATCGAGCCTGGGAACCACATCCCTGGTCCTGGGTTCTTAGCTTGCCCAGCATGCCACGCACCTCTCAGGTCAGGATTCTGAGGCTGCAAGTACCAGAAACATCCCCAAAGGAACAGCGCCGAGGGGCGGTGTGGAAGCTGAGTACCCCCTGTGTGGACAGCATCTGTGCGCTGGGCTTTGGGGGTGCAGGGCCCACGCATTGGTGGGGGGAGCCGAGACTGGGCGAGACTGACTCTGGCTGTGTGCCTCTGGGCGGCTGCTTCTGCCCGGATCTGCGCCTGCTGAGGGGCCTGGTGTTGTGTGGGTCAGGGTTAGGGTCTGCACCGCCAGGCCCCATCCTCAGGCCTAAGGGGCTCCTGGTTCTGTCCCCAGCACTGTGCTGCTCGGCCTCGGGGACGTGGAGGGAGGGCGGGCAGCCGTCTTGGCTCTGACCAGGGGCGCTGGGTCAGGCTCTGACCAGGTGTCTGTGGCTCTGAGAGGCTCAGGCTGTGTGTCGTAAGCACGTTTCTGGGAAGCCACATGGCCTCCCTGGGAGTGGACCCCATTCCCCCTGCAGAAGCGAAACTGAGGCCGCTGGCCAGCCGGCATCAGAAGCAGAGAACCACAGGCAGCCTCCGGCTCCAGCCCGGCACTCCTCTGCCTGCGGACACAGCCCCGTGTATGGGTCTGAGGCTGATCGGGCGGCTCCCTGGGTCCCTCCACTGATGCCAGTTCAGGAGGACTCAGGGGCGGATGAGACCAGACCTCCACTGGCCGCAGGAGCTCTGCCGAGCCCTTGGCTGGGGAAGAGGAACCAGATCTGCAGCCCAGGGCTGGGTGACAGCGTGGAGAGGCCCCGTGTGGCCCCCGAGGAACTGGGGGCACGTGACCGGGGGCGGGGGTGGGAGGAGCAGGACCCCGGGAGAGCCCAGCTGTGCCCGCGCTGTCTCCGGGTTTGCGGGGAGCCCGCCCCTGCCCTGCGCTGCGCGGGGACGCACCCGTGGCCCTGGGGGGCTTCCCCAGGCGCTGGGGGTGAGAGAGACACAGAGCAGGGCTCCTGCCCAGCGCGGCGAGGCTCGGATGGCGCACCCCGGGCGCTGGTGCCCAGCGTGGGGAGCCCCTCCCTGCTGGAGGACACCCCCGAACCGAGGGCCCTGGCCTGCCCCAGGGTCCCTGCTGCAGACGGGGACGGCACACGCCCCCCAGAACTGCGCCTGCGGCCTGCCCAGCAGGACTCCCGAGGGCCCAGGCACGGTGGACGTCTGCCAAGGGAGCCGGTGTCCCTCGCGCTGTGGACACAGCTCCGAAGGCTGCAGCGGGCCCCCCGGCCTCCAGCCCAGAGTCCAAGGCAGGACCAGGCCTGTGTCTGGTGCCAGCTGCCCATGAGGCCGCTCTAGTCCTTGCCCAGAGCCAGGCAAGCGCCCAGTGTGAGGTGTGCCCTCAGGGAACAGGGCAAGAGGAGGGTGGAGTGACCCCCTGGGCCAGGCCCGGGGGAGCAGATGGGCTGGGTGGCCCCCTCCCCTGGCCCCGTCGCACCCGCCTGCTTGAGGCCTGGGCTCTGCGTGCCCACCCATGTGACCCAGCCCTTCCTGGGTCCCCTTGCTGGGGCCGGTGGGCTCTGGAGGGCAGATGCCTCACGGGGCTTGGCTTTGTCCGCAGGCCCCCTTGTGCTAGGCATGTCCCCGGTCGGCTGAGGGCGCGGGGTGAGGCCAGGCTGCCCCAAGCCCGCGTGCCCTCTTCTGTCTGCCCCTGAGTGCCAGCCGCGGGGCCACCCTCGGGCTCCCCTGCCCTGGCTGCGCTTGCCCTGACCTGGGTCCTGACCACCGTGGGCGCCCCTGGGGGCTGACGGGCCGGGGTGGGGCGGGGCGCCCAGGGCCGCGTCTCCCCGGCAGGGCTCCGGTCTGGCCCTGCTGGTGCGCCCGCCCGTCCAGCAGCTCCTGGCCGCGTCTGAGGCCGGCGCCCGCGGGCCGGCTGGTGGAGAGCGTGGAGTCTGGGTGTCACTCTGGGAGCGTCAGGGCGCCGGGACCGAAACAGACGCGCTCACGGCTCCGAGGGCAGCAGAGGGCAGCAGCGTCGCCAGGTGCTTCCGTGTCTCCTCCGCGAGCGGGCGGGGCCTCAGCCTCCCTGCACGTGGCCGCAGGCCTGGGGGGCGCAGGACGGGTCCTGGGCTGGGCGTCTCTCCGTGGCTTCAGCCCAAGCCGGACCTCCTTTCTGCCGGTCCCCGGGCGTGAGCCGTGCCATGAGGAGGGGAGGTGCTGCTGGCAGCCTGGACCTTGGGCCGGGTCGGGGGGCTCGGGCTGAAAGCTGGGCCCCTCCCGCACTCCCGGCACGGCCACGAGCTCACCATCCTGGAATTTGTGAAACCCAAGCCTGGTCTGGTGGAAAATCTGTTTTTAATTTCTGGCCAGCGTGTGGGAGCCGCAGCGAGTGTGCTGGGGGTGGGGTTGCCGCACAGGCAGCTCGGCTCCCACCCAGCCCGGCCCAGGAGGTGAGGGGGGCCTTTTCCAGAACTTTCCCCAGGAGGCCTGGGCCGGCTCGGGCCCTGCCTCGGTTATGTCAGTGCGGGGGGCCCTGGGGTTCCTACTGGCCCCGGGCCCCTGGCCTGGAGGATGGGCCACCTCTGCCCCGGGTGGTCTGGGGACCCACAAGGCCTGGGCTGCCAGGGCGCTCAGGCCCAGACCCTGGGGCAGTGGGCAGTGCCAGGTGGCGTGCGGCCTTCCCAGCGGGAGACCCCCTCCTTCCCCCCCAGACCAGGGCTCTTGCCAGCACCTCGATGGGTTCCCAGATGGCGCCTGACTGTGGGGTCCGGCCAGCCTCCTGGACGCCCCTGCCTGGCCTCTTCCCCTGAAGGGCCTTTGGCAGCGCCAGGGCCGGGGAGGACGACCCTGGAGGCGCTGGGGAGGCCCGTGGCTCCCCCCACTCCACCCGCATGCCCCGACCTCGCCCTGCAGAGCCCTCGCGCCGCTGTCAGGGATCACGCCCAGCCTGATCCCGGCCTGGTCCCAGCTGCCGGGGGGCCTCCTGGGTGCAGGCTTGCCGCTTGGACCTTGGTCAGCCCTCACTCGCTGCCCCCCTGGGAATGCTCATGCCTGAGCGTGCCCTGCTGGCACCCGCCGCCCCCACGATGGCGGCCGAGCGGACACCCCCTGAAGCCTCTGTGCCCCTCCCCTGCTCTGCCCGGCTCCCACAGCCTCTGCCCTTCCTGCACCGCGGGGTCCAGGCAGACGCCCGCCCAGCCCAGCAGAAGCTGTGTCTGGGGGTCCCACACCCCCAGTGCCCAGGGCCAGGCCTGGTGCTGAGTGTGGACACTGTGTGCTAGTGTCTGGGGGCCGGCTCTGGGCTGAGTCCGGCCTCCCTGCCCCAGGGAGGCAGGTGTGGCCAGCGCGTGGACACGTGAGCTCGCAGTGTGGAATTTGGACTCGCCTCCTCTTGGGAGCCGTGCCCATTACTCAGTGGCCAGGTTGCCTCCCAGAGAGTGTTGGCGTGAGGTGGGGCAGGGCTCGTGTGGTGGGGGGCAGGCCGGCTGGCTGTGGCCATCTCGGGGGCTCCGGCCCTGGGAGAGCCCCTGGCCCAGCAGCGGTGAGGCCTCAGGCTGCAGTCATACCCCCGGGGCTGAGATCCTGCCCCGCCCACTAGCCACGAGGCCTGGAGGATGTCCAGAGCCCGCCCGGTCTCCCCTGGACTGCTGGCCGGAACTCTCCCTTGCCCTGCCTGGGAGGGTCTCCCAGCCGTGGCGGCCTGCAAAGGGGCTGAGCAGCTCGACCAGAGGGGTCAGCTGCCGGGTGGCACAGCGGCTGTGTGGTGGGAGGACCGGGTGTTTCGCAGGCAGTTTGTCCGCAGTTCCGCCGAGCTCGCCACGTGGGGCACTCCTCCTCGCAGGCCTCCAGGCCACGTGCTGCCAGGACGCCCAGCTGGACCCGCCTTGTGTGGTGGCACACGAAAGGGCTGCCCCAGGGTCGCGCGCCAGCCCTCCCAGCCTGCTGGCCTGGGCACCTCAGTGTGGCTGGGCTGGCGCTGGGAGTTGCGCAGGCTGGCCGCCTGTGTCCAGGCTGTGCCGAAGGAGCAGGCCAGCAGCGGGCAGTGGCCGGGACAGGCCCGCAGCCTCCTGCTCTCCCACCTGTGGAGCTGAGCGCCATGCCGGGGGCTCGTTACTAACATCTGGTGGCACAGCGTGGCCCTCCCGTCAGAGGCCTGGCCGGGGTCCCCACTTGTAGCCAGCCGGTCTGAGGCTGAGCTGGGGCTCCCCGCACCCTGCTGGGACCACCCACCTGCACACAGAGCCCACCGCTCCCTGGGGCCCCTGGCCCTGCTCCCCTTGCTGCACTGGGACTTGCTGGAGGGGGAGGCTTCACTGGTTCGCCCAATAGGCCTCAGACATGGGCCTGGGCCCGCCCTGGATGGGGTGAGTTCAGACCCGGAGCGCTAGCTCGTCGAGCGTCTCCAGAGCGGGTGGGGGCTTGGGCGCCCCCCTGCCCGCGGAACGTGAGGGCGCAGGGCCAGGCCCGGCCTCCTTGGTGGACACGCCCCGCGGCAGGCGCTGCAGGGCCTTGGGAGGGGCCAGGTGGTCGAGGGCTGAGAAACGGCAGCTGCAGGGCCTGGAGGGGTGGGTGCACGTGTGTCCAGGCGAGGCCTCGCAGCGAGCCTGCGACGGCCCAGGCGCTAATGCCAGCCCTGTGGCCCGCGGTCAGGACAGGAGCCCCAGCGCCTGGCCGCGTGCTGGCGTCACTTCCGTTGGCGATGGAAAATTCCATTTGGTCGGAGCCCAGATGCTGGCCAAGCATTTCCCATTCACCGGGGACCCCGAGCGGCTGGGAGGGGAGGGGCGCCCGCGGGAGTGCCAGCGGAAGGCTGTCCTCTGGGAATCTGGCCTCAGGACGAGGGCAGAGGGCAAGCCGGGTGCCTGGGCCGGCGGAGGCTGCTGCCCGGGGCCGGGCGCCCCCTCCTTGCCCTGGCCCTCGCACCCACGTGGGCTTGGCTTGTTTGCGTCAGGGGGCTGGGACCCTGAGCCCCGAGGGCCGGCCCCACCCTGTGTCAACTGGAGGATGCTGTCGCCTCCTTGTGGGGACTGGGGGGGGCTGTCCTGGCCTCGGCCCCCGCAGCCTCCNTTAAAAAAAAGAAAAGAAACACGTACATATAAAGTAAAACAAAGAGATTGCTGGGTTTTGGAATGTGCTTACAGGTCAGGTTGCCAGCCGTCCCTCATCCTTTCTAGAGGGCAGCCAAGGCTTCAAGGCTGCTGACGCTGCCTGCTGCCTCTTGGGTAGTGTGTGATGAAGAGCACTTGACGTGGTATGAGGCCAGCCTCCCCAGGGCCCTTTGGTCTGGAAAACAGCTGTGTGTAATCTGGGGCACCCGGAGCAGCAAACTTTATCAGTTGGCCTGTCCCAAAGCCCCTGAGAAGACTATCTGCTGGTGCAGCTATGCCTCCAACTATCCTATTTTTAGAGAAAGGCATTCTTTCCAGGGCTGTGCTCCTGAAAAAGGGCCCAGGGATGGAGAGAAACAGTCCCTGAGCTGGCTCAGGGTTCAGCTCACTTCTGCATCCATTAGAACTCCCTGGAATAATCACAACCCAACAGCTAATATTAACACTAATAACAAGAGGATAACAATATTAACCCTTTTCAAGCACCCTCTGTGTGCAAAATATTTTAAAACCTTATCATACTGACCTTGGGACAATCCTGTGTGTGTGTGTGTGTGTGTGTGTGTGTGTGTGTATACTCCGTCATTCAGCTGTGTCTGACTCTTTGCCACCCTATGGACTGCAGCCCACCAGGCTCCTCTGTCCAAGGAATTTTCCAGGAAAGAATACTGGAGTGGGTTTCCGTTTCCTCCTCCAGGGGATCTTCCCAACCCAGGGATCGAACCCACGTCTCTTGTGTCCCCTGCATTGGCAGGTGGATTCTTTACCACTGCATGACCTGGGAAGCAATCCCCTGCAGTAGGTGTTATCCCAGTTTTGCAGGTAAGGAAACTAAGGCTCAGAGAAGTTGTTTAACTTCTGCCTAGTGAATGGCAGAGCTGACATGCAAACTCAAATTTTTCTGATTCCAAGCTCTATGCATTCTCTTTCCATTTGTCATACTGGGTCCCCGAAGGGTGTTGGAATGAGTTACACAAAAGGAGATTGGATCCGGCTCTTTGCCATTTAAACTTAGTGTCCCAGAATTGAAACTAAAGCAAAACAACAGGCGTTTTCTCAAGCACAGTCTGAATCCCATTTACCCCACCCTACTCTGCATTTGCAGCTGAGTGATTTGATGACCCCAAACTGATGCAATGAGAAGTCCCTGCTGTCAAGTTTGAGGGGGACCTTAGAGACCACCTGGTGCAACCTTCTTGTCTCCAGATGAGGGAAAGGAGAGAGAGATAAGTTCAACAACTTGCCCAAGCTCGCACAGCAATTAGAGAAAAGCAAACACAGATCTGCAGAGACTAAGTCCCTCCCACAGAGTCAGCCCCACCCCATAATGACCCTAACTGACCAGGATCCAGAATGAGCCCTCCTGTCTGTCCCAGACACCTGATATGGAATAATACTGAACCCACACCACTGCTCCTTCCTAAAGGAAATGGGAGCAGGACTTCTCTGTGTGTCCAGTGGTTAAGACTACGTGCTTTTCCTAGGTTTCCTGGTTTTGACCCCTGGTCAGGCCAAAAAAAATTTTTTTTAACATTAAAAAAAATGTTTTTAATATTAAACATTTATTTGTTTAATGCAATAGAAGAAACTCTCCATAAGAGAAAAACACAGCCTCTAGGAAATCCAGGTTGGTTTGTGGTCTTTCAGAGAGCCAGACATCTCCAGATTCCCAATCTACTCACATAATCTAGTCTCGTAATCACATAACTGCTCTTTTGTCATTCTCTCCTATAAATAGACTTCTTGAGGAATCATCATAGATATCTACAAGCAGAAACTACAGCAACTCCAGGGTCCCTGCTTCTCCAAGATGATGTCTGCTGTACTTCACTTGGATCAAAAAAATCCTGAAAAAATAGAGACAGATGAGTGAGGTCATGGTGTCAGTCCCACCCTGTCTCAACGCATCTCACTCCAGCTTCAGCTCATCAGTGTGTGGAGGATGGTAGGTGTCAGTCAAGGAGAGACGATGTCACAGCAGAGGCTGTGCCGAGCTCCCCTTCACTTTCCATGCCATGATAATCTAAAAGACACCAGAGTCACCAGGACCAGCTCTATCATCCTTGTTCAGTGGTCGCTTGCAGTGCACCAGACTTTTTGATAGCTCATTGATTCCCAAAGTTGTGAGTTTGTTCCATCAGTTCTAGAAGTTCTATATTATCAGTAGTTTTAACAATGTGGCTGGAGCTGACCACAAACTTCGGCAAATATTGACATTCCTTAAAGATGTGAGGTGGTATCAGCCAAGTATTGATGAGCAAGTTTGCAGTGGGAGAGGGAAAATCTGACAAGAATTAAGCTTCTGTCTTTCAGGTTGTTATTGTCATTTAATCCCCACCATGATATTAATATCATCTCCAGTCGATAAATGTAGAAAGACTTTCAAAGAGGCTCAGCAAGGTCCCCAAGGCCAGAAAGGCAGGAAATGGTAGAACTAAACTTCCACCCCTAACTGCCAGCCCACACACACACCAGGCATTCCCATGGCAGGCAATGCTGGTTTCCTGCCTAACCTCTCCTTTCTTTCTTGTTGATAGGCTCCTGGTTGCATTGAGGCAGCAGTGTGCCCAGCTTCAGGTGGCCCCAGAGTTTAGTAGCATCTACCACCCTCTGAAATCACCTCCAGCAACTGGGTTGATGCTTGAAGGACAGCTCAGAATTCACTTCCTCAGAAACCATCTTACATACAAGAGTCAGTAAGACAGAGATCACCGCATTTTCAGCACACTTCTGTTCTATGGGGTAAGCCAACTCTTATAGATTAACCTGGGATACCACCATTTACAGCATGATTTCTGGAAAAATGCATTAAAAGATCTACGCACCTGCTATTCCATACCCCCCACTCACCCAAAAAACAAAAGAGACTTTGTGATTCCTTTTTAAGGTTCAAATCAATTCAGAGTTTACAGGTCCAAACCCAAAGCTACTTTCTTATTAACTAGCCCTTTTTTGGGCTTCCTTGGTGCCTCAGACAGTAAAGAATCTGTCTGCAATGCAGGAGACCTGGGTTTGATCCCTGGGTCGGGAGGGTCCCCTAGAGAAAGGGAATGGCAAACCCATTCTTGCCTGAGAGAATTCCATGGACAGAGGAGCCTGGTGGGCTACAGTCCAAAGAATCATAAAGAGTTGGACATAAGCAACTAATACTTCACTTATAGAAAGATCTAGGAATATCAAAAATACCAAAAGGGTATCCCAAAAAAGTATACTTAAATATGGTGTATTTCTATCCAATCTTACTTCATTTGATTAAATTGAAAGACAATCTTCCCTATAACTGAAAAAGAAATCTATTCTAGTCAAGAAGATGAAATACTGCTACTGTAAGCATTTTCCAATTACGGTGCCTCATTTCCTGCAAGACTTTGGCCATTGGGGTAGCCCAGGGTTTGTTAACCTCGGCGCTGTTCCCATTTGGGGCCAGATAATTCTTTGTTGCAGGGCTGTCCTGTGCATTGGAGAATGTTTAGCCTCTATCCTACAGATGCCAGGAACACTTTCTCTCTCAGCTATGACAACCAGAACTCTCTTCAGACATCACCAACCGAAGGGCAAGCCCACCACTAGTTTAAAGTCACCAGCAAAGGCTAATAAACTAGAAGGCTCTATTTACTCAAAGGGCTGCACTAAACCTTATAGAGCCAGGAAACACACCCATGAAGTAAGAAGGACTGAGCCTTCTAGAAGACAGAGTGTTCTGATAGCAAATCCTATCGCCTAAAGCAGGGAGCAGAGGGTCACTGAAACAGCCCTTGGCTGTAATCACAAGGAAGGTCCATTACTCAAGCCATCAAGAAACACAGCTTCAGAGAGCGTATGCCCTGGTGCTGGTTCCCAGGGGTGGCGAGTGAGACAGAGTCCCCTCAGGGCCCATCTTCCTGGCCTGGTTCCTCTCACTCACAGTCGGGCTATAAAAAGGCTGCCTTCCCCACTTCTGTTCTTTATCCCCCACCCCAGCCCTCCACCCGGGAGACATGAGTGGCGTAGATGGAGCTCCTTCAGGGCTCGTGTTTCATTTCACTGCTCACTTCTGAAGCCTCCTTTCTCAGAACAGTTGTCTGAGCTCAGCAGTGCTGCTGAACAGATTCCAGCAGTTCAGCACTGAGGGAGGATCTAATCAGCTTCACAGAGTACTCTGGGAGACATCTCTGGAATCCAGCTTTGGAGAAGTCCACCAAGCAGGCACGTTTTGTCATCCTAGGTTGAAATCTCAGGGGAAATCCTCATCTTCTACCCCAGCATTAGGAAAGCACAAAACTGGAGTTTACCCAAAAAGTTGCCAAGCACATATGAGCTCTTATCCCGGTTATTCTAACCCTGTATATATCTTGTTAACTTATCTCAATGAATTCTGAGTCTTTCTCAGAGTCACTCTCTTTTACCACAATGATCATTGATGGTAGAAAAAATAAATATAAATATGTATTTAGTCACTGGCTAGCAGCAATTTGAGTTCACATGATCAAACAGAGTAATACATTATTCATTCATTCAAATGCTCCAGGAGGGCCAGGAATTCTGTTGTTGGTTCTTTGGTTATTTGTTGAGTAAATTAATGTCCACTTTGGGGTGCTATCATTAGGGCTAAGAATTCAACAATGAATAGGATTGATACAAGCCCTGCCTTCAGGCAGTTCTCCTGCCAAAGAACAGCAAGAGAACAAAGAAGTAAACAAAACAATCACAAGTTGTGGTAAAAGAGCTAAGTGGAGAGAAACTGGGGAGCAGAAGCAGCCAGCACAAATAGGGTGGTCAGGGAGACCCTCTTTGTGGAAATGCCCATTAAGCTGAAACCTGAAGAACAGGAGCTGGCCTGAAAAGATTTTCAGGGTATACACACATACACATATGCACACACATGCAAACCACAGGCACACATACACACATAAATACACACGCACACATGCAGAGATGCATATATGCACACATCTATACACACATACACACACCTACACACACACCTATACACACACACACCTATACACACATACACACACCTAAACACAACTATACACACACACACACCTAAACACAACTATACACACCTATACACACACACGCACACCTATACACACACACACCTAAACACACATACACACATCTATACACACACATACACACACCTATACATACATACACACACCTATACATGCATACACACACACCTATACACACACGCACACTTATACACACACACACCTATACATGCATACACACACCTACACACACATACACACACCTATACACACACACGCACACCTACACACACACACCTAAACACACACACACCTAAACACATATACACACACCTAAACACACACACACATCTATACACACACCTATACATGCATACACACACCTGTACATGTATGCACACACACCTATACACACACGCACACCTATACACACACACACCTATACATGCATATACACACCTACACACACACACCCCTACACACACACACACCTAAACACACATACACACACCTAAACACACACACACCTAAACACACATACACACACCTAAACACACACACACCTAAACACACATACACACACCTAAACACACACACACATCTATACACACACATACACACACCTATACCTGTATGCACACACCTATACATGCATACACACACACGCACACCTACACACACACACGCACCTATACACACATACACACATCTATACACACATACACACACCTATACACACATACACACACATACATATGCAATACATTCATACATGCATGTATATCCACATAGATACTCGCACATGCAGATATGCACATATACATACACATACATACACCCTTGGGTTCAAGGGAATATTTCAGGGCTGAGTGACAAGACTAGCACAAAGGCCCTGAGACTTGGTTGTCTATATTACTCATTGAAAAGAAGGTAAAAGGATAGTATTACTCATAATAATGGTATTGACCATAACACGGTGATACATATATAAGAAGACACAGAACTAGTAATGGTGCTGGATGAGATAGGAAAAGAAAGATCTTCATTCCTGGGTTTAACCCTGGGTATAATCCCAGATATATAGATTCTATAACTATGGGCTTGGAAGTATTTTTTATTTTACATTTTTTTATTATTTATATTATTTTTTAGGGAAAATTATAATTAAAATACCAACCAGAAAAGTAATTTTATTATTGCTAATTATTCTATATCTGAAACTCTCCACCTCTACTCTCCTTTTCTCAATAAAACAATTACTTTTTTACTGAAAAGGTGTGTGTATGTGTGTATATGTGTGTGTGTATGTTTACAAACTATATATCACATTATTAATATCACATGTGTATAGATGTATGTGTGTATATGTGTGTGTATGTTTACAAGCTATATATCACATTATTAATTCATTATAAGTACAATCATATATACAAAACCCCAGGTTTTTACAGAAGTTATTGCCTATTGCCATACTAATGAGATAAATTAAATCTATGCTCTTTTCTTATCTTTGGTGCCATCTTTATCATTAGGGGCTTCCCCGGGGGGTCAACTGGTAAAGAATCTTCCTGCAATGCAGGAGACCCTGGGTTGGGAAGATCTCCTGGAGAAGGGAACAAGCTACCCACTACAGTATTCTGGCCTGGAGAATTCCATGGACCGTATAGTCCATGGGGTTGCAAAGAGTTGGACACGACTGAGTGACTTTCACTTTCACTTTAGCATTAAAAAATTTTTTCTGTGTGCAAGTCAATGCCTCCTTCACTAGGCAGTTATCATTAGCTCATTGATTTCTGCTAGCCGAGGATGTTCCGGTTGCCAGGCACTGAGGTAGGGACAGCCGGATCCACCAGGGAGCAAGTCCCAGCAGATCTCTGCCCTCGTGGTGATTAAAGTCCAGTGCATGCTGGGAAATGGGCAGTCAACAAATGTTTACCCACTGAAGGACTGGCAGCACATTTTAAAGTCAGCAACCCAGCCTGAAAGGTCAGGAAATGTCACGTAGGATGGGACAGCAGGAACGGCCAAGAGGAGAGGGCCAGGGCTGGGGTGGGGGAGCGCATTCCTCACCCGGGGGCTGCGCACGCGAGGCCCTCACCAGGGGATGCGGGAGCGGGTGGGGAAGGGAGGCACCGGCACACTCGAGTCGGGACAGGAGGAAAGCCCCCACGGAGGGGCCGGAGAGACGCACAGGGGCCAGATCCTGGCTGAGGAGTCTGTGCCCAGACAGGCGGTGGTGGGGCGGGGCCAGGGAGGGCCCAGTGGACAAGGGGAGCAGGTGAAGAACAGAGATGAACTGATCTGGGCCATTTTCTGGAAGCCTCAAATTCTCAATCCCAGAAGCAATGGAGATGCGAGCACGGAGCCTTGGGGAATCTCCCAGGAGACGGGCACAGCTGGGAGCAGACGTCTCCCCGCCTCTCTCACTTGCCCTATGACACTCAGTCCACCCTTCAGACATCCTTTTTCTGACTTTTATCATCATCTTGGCTGAACTGAGTCATGAACATCCACAAGTTCTTGGAGATAAACCTGCACAAAGCCCTCTGGAGTGATTGGCGAACAGTGATTGTCAAATGTCATGTTCTAGATATTCACAGACATCTGTGGCCAGAGGTTGCAGTTCCCCCAGTGACTTTGGGAAGAGTGTGCTGTGGATTTGTGAAATGCCACTGAATCAGCAGGCTATCCCTCTGCCTGTCAACATATCAACAACATACAGTGGGTCAATAATCCAACCATGGTAATAATTAATCCATAATTAATCATAATAATTAAACCATAATCCATATTGCTTCCTGAGGGACATTTTACCCACTTTAAACCTGATACAAATGCATGAAAAATGAGAGTGACACAAAGTCCCCCTGAAAACTGCGTTCCCCTGATGAGTTTATGATTAATCTCTCTGTTCAAAATTTTATCCCCTCTCTTGTCTCACACCTGTTTCTGTGAGGAGTGAGGGGTATCAAAAAAAGGGGGTGATTGAAATCAAGCCAGACCTTCCATGTCCTATTTCTTGTTTATAAAAAGGTTTTAGTCTTATGGCACCCCACTCCAGTATTCTAGCCTGGAAAATGCCATGGATGGAGGAGCCTGGTAGGCTGCAGTCCATGGGGTCGCTGAGAGTCAGACACAACTGAGCGACTTCACTTTCACTTTTCACTTTGATGCTTTGGGGAAGGAAATGGCAACCCACTCCGGTGTTCTTGCCTGGAGAATCCCAGGGACGGGGGAGCCTGGTGGGCTGCCATATATGGGGTCTCACAGAGTCGGACATGACCGAAGTAGCAGCAGCAAAGAGCAGACACAGGCAGTTACTTGTCAGGGAAGTGAGGGAAACAAAGATGAAACAAAGACCTAGTTCCTTCTCTCTGATATACAGAACAATGTGATGAGTACTTTGACTTGTTCTGCAAGAACTAAGACCCCCATGCACACGGATAGTGAATACATGGTGAGCACAAACATGGAACCAGAAGATTGATGACTAAGATTCTCAAAACATCACCCTATGGCCTCACCACCAACCAGCCAAAGAAAGCCATGACCTCTGCAGCCCTCAACACAAACACCATCTTTAAAAACCCTTCCCCGAAAGCCATCAGGAAGTTGGGGTTTTGTGAGTATGGGCTCCATTCTCCTCGCTCGGCCCTGCAATCAGCACTTACTTTCCTTCACCAAACCCTAGTGTAGGTAGACTCGCTTTGTTGTGTGGAGGGCAAGCCGACCAGAGTCCAGTTCAATAACAAGGGCAGGACAAACCTGGAAGACAGATGAAATTCACTCCAAAGGGTTAAATGGTTTCAACTCCTAGAGGCGGACAGTGGAAGAAGAGGGGCTTCTTGTCTGCTCTGCCAGTAAGAAGGATGGGATCCTTTCTGCCCTGGGAAGTGGTGAACCCTGGTGCTGGAATCCAGTGGAAGAAGAAGGGAGGGTGAATGGGGCTTCTGTAGAGCAACCGGAACCACACAAGCACGGGGATGTGCAGACCTGCCTGGCCTTCCCCATCTGGGCTGCCCCCGGAAGCGCCCACATGAGGTTTCCCATCTGCTTCAGATCTTAACTGTGCATGCTGAGAAAATGCAACCTGGAGAGAGCCCCCAAGGGCTGCTGGTAGCTACTGGGGGGAGAAAAAGAATGGCTGCAAAAAGAAGAAAGGGAGACAAGACAGCCGGTGAGGGGGAAACAACGGCAGGAAGCTGGGGCAGGGCTGCTGTACCACCTCCCCATTCTCCAGGAGTCCCCTGGGATGGTACAGAGTGCTCAGGGAGAGGGCACTGGGGGCCCTGTGCTGGGTAGGAGGAAAAGGCAGACAGAGGGAGTCTTAAGAAGAATTTGCCGGGCCTCACGAAAGGGATCTCTCCTCTGTCAGCTTCCTGAGTGCATGTGATAAAGATCTAAATTGGATTTCGTTCATTATTTTGGGATGTTCTATGACTTTTTTTTTTTTGATACAACACCAAGTCAAAACGGGGTCCCAGGTTACCTTGAACTTGATTGCATACAGCAAATAGCATATGCTTATATATGCATTTATACAGATAATAAGTACATTACACAGTAACTCAATTAGGTGGAGCCTGAGATGATTCCAGTTTTACAGATGAGGAGCCCAAGGCACAGAAAACNTTTTGATACAACACCAAGTCAAAACGGGGTCCCAGGTTACCTTGAACTTGATTGCATACAGCAAATAGCATATGCTTATATATGCATTTATACAGATAATAAGTACATTACACAGTAACTCAATTAGGTGGAGCCTGAGATGATTCCAGTTTTACAGATGAGGAGCCCAAGGCACAGAAAACTTTGTCTAAAGCCTCCAAACTAATAAATAACAGAATCCAAGGACTTCTCTGGTGGTCCAGTGATTAAGCCTCTGAGCTTCCAATGCAGGGGGTGCCAGTTCAATTTCTGGTGACGTAACCAAGATCCCACATGACTTGTGGGGCAAGTAAAAGTAAAGAAAGGTTTTGGAAATAAATAAAAAATTGCCAGAGGGCTTCCCAGGTGGCTCAGTGGTGAAGAATCTACCTGCCAATGCAGAAGATATGGGTTCAATCCTTGATCCAGGAAGATCCCACATGCTGGGGAGCAACTAAGCCCATGTGCCACAACTTCTGAGCCTGTGCCCCAGAGCCCGGAGCTGCAGCCGCTGAGCCTGTGTGTCACAACTACTGAAGCTGTCCTCGCGCCTGGAGCCTGTGTTCGAGAACCACAGCAATGAAGCCTGCACACCACAACTAGATGTAGAACCCACTCGCTGCAACTGGAGAAAAGCCTGTGCAGCAAGGAAGACACACCCCAGCCAAAAATAAAATAAATACAATTATTATTTTTTAAAAAAGAAGAATCTACCTGCCAAGGCAGGAGACCCAGGTTCTATCCCTGGATGGGGAAGATCCCCTGGAAGAGGAAATGGCAACCCACTTCAGTATTCTTGCCCAGAAAATTTCATGGACAGAAGAGCCTGGTGGGCTACAGTGCATGGGGTTGCAAAGAGTCAGACATGACTGAACATGCACACACATACACGGAAAAAAAACAAACAGAATCCAGCTTCAAACTGTACAAGTTTTCTTTAATGATGAAACACTTGCTTTTAATTCTAAACTCCACTCTCTACTGCCATTTCATACACTAAAATAAGACCACAGAAATCTGAATCATAAATCTAAATTACAGGTTATAGTACTATGAAAACTTTTCTTTTTTACTTTTAAGTACGTAACAGAACCAGGCTAACCAAATACTACCTAGTAGGAGTCCTGTTGTGGTATATTGTTTTCATTTCATTTCAATGTTTACTAGTAACTAATGGAAATAGCATTTATCCATTGTTTAACTGACATTCCATTTTCCTGAGTAAGTAATATTGTTATCTGCTGATCAGCTGTCACATTGAACGCTTCTTTGAAGGGTTTAAGATTATAATCCTTCCATTCAAATTCTTCTAACATTACACAGTTATTTAGGAAATGAGTCATGTTCCAGCTCTGGGAAATCCACATATATACCATGTTAATTACTGCTTTAAGAAACTGCTCATGTAGATACGGGAAGAAAAATTAATCATATAGGAAGAAATAGTCATGTAGATATAGGGAGAAAAATTAATTATACACAGTCAAACAGCCATTAGAGGGTGTCTGACCACAGCCTGGCGTGCTGTGGTCCATGGGGTCACAGAGTTGGACACAACTGGGCGACTGAACAACAACAAACAGCATACAACTCACCTTCCTGTGTTTGGGGAATTTCTCACCTTATGAATCTTGGTGATGGAAAAAAGCCACTCTCTATTACAGAATCCAAAACATCAACCCTAGCCTCCCTTAGGTTAGTGTGGGCATGTGGCCAGTGAAATCTTTCCTTCAGATTCAACTGCCGGTGATGCAAAGAAGCAGGGCCTATGAAAAATTCCTTCCAGGGCAGGGTAGGGATGGGGAGAGAGGAGGCAACATTCATGTTTAGGGGTAGCATTCAGCACCAGGGAGTCAAAGGGAGAAGCAGAGGGTTTGAGCCCAGGAGTGCCATTTCTGCACTGAGTTAGGACATGATTCCAGCTGCAGCATCCAAGCCAGGCCCCTCAGGATACTCAGGGAGCCTGTGAGCACATCCTAACACCTTGTAAATTCCTGTTCACTGAAGCATCCAAAGATGGTTTCTACTGCGTTAAAATTAAGAACCCTCATACTAGAACTGAAACCTGAAGTATCTGAAGACCCAGCATCAGTTAGTTCTGGACCCAAGTTTTGTGCAGACACCTCAGTGGAGGAGTCTGGAGTGAAAGCCAACAGGTGCACGTGGTCACACACGAGTTTGCACTTGGTTTCAGGCTTGAAAGGGATGAGCTTGCTTCTGGACCACTCTTCGTGAAGGCCCAGGACCCTGGTTTTGGACTTCTCAGCATCCAGCACCAGGGTTCCCATGAGTTCTAAGAAAGGAAATACCAGCTGCCCCTCAGAACTAATTACTGGAAAACAAAGCAATTTCTGTTTTCTGTTTTCAAGAGTTTGCATGTCTTTGGCAACATGGATTGTCTTTTCTTTGAGATGTGTATATTTGTGCCCAAGAATGTATTGTCCTTTCAATTCAGGCTGTTTTTCTAGGGGCCACTTTGATCATTTCATACCGGTTTATCATGGGGGCTGAATCCGCTAGAGTGTAGTGAAGGAATCCAGTAGAGTGTAGTGAAGATTAGCCATATTCTTCTACCTCTTCTTTCACACACACCGTGTGTATTCCTATCTCAACCTCCAGACTGCATCTTAGGCTGACCCTACAGCTTTCTTGACACTGAGATATTGAAATGTTGAGCCAAGTCTATATCAACACTTTAATATCTCATCCAGTTTAACACTTATTTCTGCCCATCTGTGGCCTGGCCTGTGGCTTGGGGACCACCAAAGAGAAAGGCGCTGGCAATGGAGGTAGAAGGTACATGTCTTTTCTTTCTCTCTTTTGACTCCACTTCCCCTTTTGCTCCCCATCTCCTACCCAGTGACCTGCTAGGGGTTGGGCCCAGCAGGAGGGAGAAATGATTTCCTTCACTCCAGATACAGTTTTGTTGGGTTGGCCGAAAATTCCACTGGGGTTCTCCAGAAGATAGTACAGAAAGACCTGAGTGAACTTTTTGGCCAACCCAATAATTCTCCTTTGGCAGAAACTCGTCTTCTGTTATGGCAGATATTCAATGCTGGCCGTTTCCCAGAGGTTCTTTGAGGACGCTCCACACTGCATTCCCCTGGCACAGCAATGCACCCTTCTGCCAGCAGCTCGTAGAACTCTGGGAAACACTGAAGTTTACCGGTTTGTTAAAGAATATGACAAAGAATGAATAATCAGATGAAGACACACATAGGGCAAGGTTTGGAAGGGTCCCGAGCACAGGATCTTCTATCCTCACGGAGTTGGGGTGTGTCATCCTCCCGATTTGGACGTTTTCACCCACCTGGAAGCTCCCTGAGCCCCCTAATCCCTGGATTTTATGAAGAATTTCCTCACATTGGCATGATCCATCACTAACTCCATCTCCAGCTTCTCTGCCTTCTCTGGAAGATGAAGGAGTGGGGATGAACATTCCAAGCTTCCAATCATGACTGGGTTTTCCCAGTGACCAGCTCCTATCCAGCAGCCACCCAGGACCCCACCCAGAGTTCCTCGTTAGAACAACTATGTTCCTAGTGTTCTTATCACTTAGGAATTCCCATGGGTTTTAGGAACCCTGTGTCTGGATGCGTTCAAAGACCAAATAGTAGCACAAGAGGTGCTCCTCGTGGGCTTCCCTGGTGGATCAGTGTAAAGAATCCCCTGCCAATGCAGGATCAATCCTTGATCCGGGAAGATCCCATGTGCCTCAGAGCAACTAAGCCCGTGAGCCACAGCTACTGAGTCTGTGCTCTAGAGCCCGGGAGCTGCAACTGCTGAGCCCTCATACTGCTGCTACTGAAGCCCGCACGTGCAAGAGCCCGTGCTGGACAAAAGGAGACACCATTGCAATGAGCAGCTTGCAGTGTGCGACCGGAGAGTACCGCCCCCTTCCACACCCAGAGAAAAGCCTGAGCAGAAACGAAGACCTAGCACGGCCAAAAATAAACAGATAAATAAAAGATGCTCCTTGCGGTCTATCACACAGGAAGGGAGTTTACAACAGCTTTAGAAGCTCAGTACCAGAAAGCAGGGGTAGAAACCAATATTTACGTATGTTCTGTTCTCTTACCACTGCCTACATTTTAGGATTGCTGTAAGAATTAAACGAGCTAATAATACTGTAACCAGCACACAAGTGTTACAGCTAACTCTCTGAAAACTGCAGAAAATTAGTTAAGATTTTCTTCTGCTCTCACCATTGTTTTTGTTTCTTGGTTTCTTTTATTCTATTTATTTCAGTCTCCATCTTTCATGTAGAAGGCTTGTCTTGTGTGTGGTTATCCTTAGCTACCTGCTCATATTTAGGGGCTGGCATTGAAGTGCTGAGTGGAAGTGTGTGTAAGGGCAGTTTGTCAGCTGGTGTGACTTAACTCCACTCTGATAGAACTGTACACTCTGTGAGATCAGGGTCTTATCTATTAGCTCCTAGATTCCCTGCATCTAAACACAATAGGTGCTCAATAACTATTTACTGTTATTCTTAAACCTGAGACTCAGTTTTCTCATCTGAAAATTGAGGTAAAAGTCTTTACCTGGCAGCGGTTGTGAGAAGAGATAATATATGTAAGCACCAGCACGGTGCTTAGCATTTAGTTATAAATAATAGTGGGCAGCAATCATTATTATCCCTATCATATAAGGGCAGAGCTTTATGACCATTTGCGGTCACACTGACCATGCTAAATATAGAGCCGAAGCACAGTACCTGTTGAGAGGCTAGTTATTCCAGGACAAGTCATCAAAGCAAGGAGAGGGCTTAAGATAATAGCTCTTGACATTCAATGTGTAGAGAGTCCAAGGACACCGGCTTTAGTCTCAACTCAGAAGAAAGAAGGTGAGTAGTGATGCTATATCACCAAAGAGCTCTGTAGAATGGCCATTCCCATGGGATGCTGCTCTATTGCCCAGTTAATCTGTTATAAGCAATTTAGCAGGAAAGGCATTTGTTGTTACTGTTTAGTCACAAAGTCATGTTTGACTCTTTTGCAACCCCATGGACTGTAGCCCATCAGGCTCCTCTGTCTATGGGATTCCCCAGACAAGTATATTGGAGTGGGCAGCCATTTCCTTCTCCAGCAGATCTTCCCAACCCAGGAATTGAACCCACATCTCCTGAATTGGCAAGTGGATTCTTTACCACTGAGCCAGCCGGGAAGCCCATGGAGGAAGTTAAATGATATGTCAGCTCTTCCCGCAAACCCTAACACTCTATAGAGAGCAAGCAGGCTGTTATAAATGGAAACAACTCATTTCTTTTGGAAATGGAAGCAATCCATTTCTTTTGGAATACAGTTTTTGGAAGTAGTAGATAATGTATGTAGTTTAAAAAACAATCAAACAGTACAAGAGTGTGTAAATGGAAAAGTCAGCATTTCTATCACCCCAAACCTTCAGATTCCCTTCCCTAGAGGTAATCACTGTTATGTCTTATAGATACTTTTGTGCATAAGAAAAAATATATGCATATTTTTTTGCAGATGGGATGGTAAAAAAAGAAAAGGCACTTCTGAAGGTTTTTTTTTTTTTTTTGCCTTTAATTATCCTAAATATCTTTGCACACCAGTCTATACAGATTTATAGATTGCTCTATTCATTGGGATAATGTAAGAAATAAGCCCCTAGCTCTTGATGCCCTAATGTAATTGAAAGTTTCTCATTTACCTAAATCCACTGGTGGAAGTGTATGAGGGAGGCAGAGATCCAGGACACCCAGAACTTTGATGTATGAATTCCACATACTTGGTAGCTTCTAGTATGAGGGAGGCAGAGATCCAGGACACCCAGAATTTTAATGTATGAATTCCACATACTTGGTAGCTTCTAGGGTCACCCTGGGCGTTAGATGCAGAAAGAGTACGGAGAAAGCTGAGGTTTGTTTTAACTAACCCAGGCCTAGAAATATTTTATATCATTTCTGGTCATTCCATTGGCCAAATTAGCCTAACTGCCCTAAACTAGTGCTAGGAAATGTCCCAGATGGACAACTATTTCCCACAACTTGATGCTATGGAAGGAAGCACAAAACTTTGATGAGCCACATCGGATACAGGTGCACTGCTGGAATACAGCCTCGTTTATTTACACTTTAGAAGGCTGGTTCTTCTTGTTCTGTTGCTTTTCTACTTGTCTTTGTCAAAGATAAATTGTTTAAGTGTGGAAAACTATGGCAACCCACCCCAGTGTTCTTACCTGGGAAATCCCATGGACAGAGGAGCCTGACATGCTGTAGACTATAAAGTAACACAAAAGAGTCAGACACAACATAGCAACTGGACAGCAACAAAGAAAGAAGAAATAAGAAAACGGACACTTGTGGAGTGTATACACTAGTCCAGATACACCAATGAAGAGCTTTTAAAGGATACCTATCTTTGACCCAGTAACACTTCTAAGGACATTTCCTAAAGAAATTAGTGGATAACTGTTCACACTGTATGTACAAGGATATATATATAATAGTGACACATTGTAAGCAACCAAGATGCCCAACAAGAAACGTGATTAAATAACAGTGCATCCATATAATAGAATGATTTATGGGTGTTTAAAATAATTGCATGGATACCTGTAAACATAAAAATGTCCATATTTTATGATAAAAAATGACTCCTAAATACTATATGAAATTTTTAAAAGCAAATTGATTACTTGTAGCAAGAAGGCTGGAGGACATCCGCTAAAATGTTTACAGTATTGATCTGTGATGGGTGTGACTGGGAGTTTTTTACTTTCTTCTTTTGCACCTTTATGTAATGTCCCAATGTTTTATCATTAGAAAAAACAGTGAAGCTATTTTCAGTTTGAAACAAACAACAGACGTAAAGAGGACTGGGGTTTAGGCAAAGGAAAGCAAGTGTGTGAGACCCCGCCTCCAGGACCCCGGCTATCACCAGACACTCAAGTTGCTATCAGGAGCACTTTTCTCTGTTGAAGTGACTGGCTTTTGTCACGCAATCCCCAGGTTATAATGAGAGGGGAAGACATGCCTCAGGGCAGAAGCAGCGGCCCCGTGGTTGGTGGGCTGCGGCTTGCCATGGGCAACACCATCAGGGCCTTCGTGGCCTTCATCCCTGCTGACCGCTGCCAGAACTACGTGACCAGAGACCTCCGGGAGATGCCGCTGGACAGGATGGTGGATCTGAGTGGGAACCGGCTACGCCGCTTCCCTGTGCACGTATGCTCCTTCCGGGAGCTGGTCAAGCTCTACCTGAGCGACAACCGCCTCAACAGCCTGCCTCCAGAGCTGGGGCAGCTGCAGAACCTGCAGATTCTGGCCCTGGATTTCAACAACTTCAAGGCTCTGCCACAGGTGGTGTGTACCCTGAAACAGCTCTGCATCCTCTACCTGGGCAATAACAAACTCTGTGATCTCCCCAGGGAGCTGAGCTTGCTCCAGAATCTCCGGACCCTGTGGGTCGAGGCCAATTATCTCACCAAGTTGCCGGAGGTGGTCTGTGAGCTGAGTCTCCTTAAGACGTTGCACGCTGGCTCCAACGCCCTGCGTCTGCTGCCATGCCAGCTCCAGCGCCTCCAGGAACTGAGGACTATCTGGCTCTCGGGTAACCTGCTGACAGACTTCCCCCCTGTACTGCTTCACATGCCTTTCCTGGAGGTAATCGATGTGGACCGAAATAGCATCCGCTATTTCCCCAGCCTGGCCCACCTGTCAAGCCTGAAGCTGGTCATCTATGACCACAATCCTTGCAGGAATGCACCCAAGGTGGCCAAAGGGGTGCGTCGAGTGGGAAGATGGGCAGAGGAGACTCCAGAGCCTGACCCTAGAAAAGCCAGACGCTACGCGTTGGCCAGGGAGGAAAGCCAGGAGGCGCAGCTACCTGCCTTGACTCCTCCACTTCCTCCTACCAACTCCTGAGAAGCTTCAGTTGCAGGTCAAAGCCAAGGACAACTCCAGCATCTTCTGGAGATCGCTCCATTAGAGTGCAGAGGATTGCTCTGGGCCATGTGGGGCATCTCTGCCAGCGGCAAATGGAACAGCATCAGATGGAATGCCTAACCCACAAAAAGAAAATACTCTTGGCCAAGAACATCTCTCCCAAAGGGAACTGTGTGCTATAGGTAGCATGACAACTTCTTTGCAAGAAAATCAGCCTCTCCAAACAGGTATTTTGAAACACCAGAAAGAAAGGCTGGATACTCTGGCCTCCCCATCTCTAGAACTGGCTGGACGTGAGGCTCACGCACTTCTCAAATCAGGTGTAAGTTACAGAACTGATCTAACAATTCAGGTGGCCTGTCTCCAGTCCTCTGCCGGGTGTATTTTCATACAATGAATGGCCATAAATGGCATGAAAATATTCATGTTGCTAAAATATTCAGGTTACTTAAAAATGACATGCCTAGTCAGTCAGATTCATAGAAACTCTTTACCGTTTCAAAGGCTGGAGATGAAGCTTTTCCCCTGCAATTCAGTGGCTGCTGACACCCCTGCTGGAGTCCAGCTGCCACTTTGAACTTGACTGTGGTTCATGCTGATTTCACTCATTTTCCTTGTAAAGATTTGACCAAAGGTCCACTCCCACCTGTTTACTGTCACTGGCAATGCTGAAAGTCATCTAGAAAATAGAACCTCTTTGGCAGGGTGGTCTCATTAAAATCAAGCCAAGGTGTAACTGGTTGCCTCAGTGGAACAGAATCCTACTGTTTACTTGACAGTAATGAACCAGGGTTGAATTAAATCCCTTTGCATAGAGGGACCACATTTCCAGAATCATATTAGGTAAGAAGTTGTGCAAAATCTGTTCACTTGAAAAAACCATTTGGAAATTGGAATTGCAGGTTGTAGTGTACATATAGGAAATGTCTGCCTCTTCAGCCCCAGCATCTCTGCCTTCCCTGATTTGTTTTTGTATAATCTTTTGGTGGTCCATGTATAAACCTAGGTATTCAAGCTGCTATGTCTTTGAAGTATTAATATGTTATGACCTTTTCTTCTCCCAACGAATATGTCAACTTTACAGAAACTGCTGTCAATGGGTAGTTTAATAACACAATCTTTTTTGTTCTTGAACTCTTTCAGGCAAGTGCCATCTTAACTAAAACATATTGAAAACGTTAGCTTTTAAAAAGTAAGCTCTCCATAAAAGCATCTTAACCCAGAAAAGTTCAGTTCTAAAACATTAGACAGAAGACTATTTTCCTGTTTTCCTTCCACAAATATTTCTTGCTAAACCTGAGGAAGTTTCATGCTTTCAAATAATCTCTATCACCACCTTCCAGTCTGTGGAGTATCTGCAACCCATTGATTAGATGGCCAAAGCATCCTTTTAATCACTAAATTGTCAAATACTTAAACCCCTTTAACTGGAGAAGGAAATGGCAATCTACTCCAGCACTCTTGCCTGGAAAATCCCATGGACGAAGGAGCCTGATAGGCTAGTCCATGGGGTCGCAAAGAGTCGGACACGACTGAGCGACTTCACTTCACTTAACCCCTTTAACAATGAGTCCAGATTTCTACTAGAAATCTAGAATTTAGTCTGTTTACTTGTTCCTAATGACTGCAATTAAACTATACTCAGCTGATACTAGAAACGATCTGCCAGGAAGACTGCCTTCTGAGCATCACAGCTCACTCTTAATAACAGCTGTGACTTTCTTTTGACCTTCTCTACTTGCTTTTAGGGGCTTCCCTGGTGGCTCAGACGTCAAGAATCTGCCTGCAGTGCGAGACCTTGGTTCAATTCCTGGGTTGGAAGATCTCATGGAGAAGGGAAAGGCTACCCACTCCAGTATTCTGACCTGGAGAATTCCATGGACTGTAAAGCCCATAGGGTCGCAGAGAGTCAGACATGACTGAGCGACTTTCACTCACTCACTCAGTCCCCCTCCCAAGAGTAAGGGGCCCACTCTTTCCAAGGAAGCCACAGATTGTAATATGGTAAAGAGCATGTCCCTTCAAACTACCTGAGACCAAATCCTACTTTGGTCATTTACTGGTCACTTACTTCTCTGTGGGCCTAGTCAGTAAAATGGTAAGCTTCTGCCTCTTGGGGGCACTGTCAAGTTTAAACAAATTACTGTGTACGAAGTACACTGAACAGTGTGTGGCAGGTTATGGCTAATGTTTACTTAATGTGCTGTTTTACTGTCATATCATGGCCACACGACACTTTTACCCTACAACCAGTGTAACTTCGTATTTAAAGGAATAAACTATAAATAGCAGAACAAAAAAAAATCTTTCTCTGTAAATCTTCAATGAATATTATCTCTGGTCTTGAATATAAATACTACTGCAGTGTGATCAAACACTTCTGCCTTACCTACATAAGAAAACACAGGTATAATTACCAAGGATTCATTTTTTAAGATTCTAAATGAATATACCCTGTCCTGTGATTCTAGAATTTGCAAAATCATGAAAATGAGTTTCCCTTGGCACTAATCCCATTCCTATCATGAAAGCAAAAGACACGAGACTGAAGATATGGGTATTTGTCTGCTAGACAATTTACTCTTTTGTCACTGTAAACACACACACACACCCTTGTAATCTCACTACCTTAGAAAGAATATTAATGCTATTTTAAAATGCTATTTTAAAGGGTGCTTTCCCCTCCTCCCGTCTTGTCTGTCCACTTCTGAGAACACAAGCAGGTGATACTTATCTTTGATACTTATCTACCCCCAGTGCTCGGTAGTTCTATCACTGAATTTTGGAGATTTTACCACGCACCTAGGCGACAGGCCAGGGAAACACACTGACACTTACAAAGCACTATCCTCAGGGTCCTGTGTAAGTTAATTCATATAGTTTTGTCAATACCTCTTTGAAAGGTGTTATGTACTGCTCAAAATTTTAAAATGTGAAATCTTTATTCATATTGAGAATCAAAAAATGTTCTATAATACTATGATTAAAAGTGCTCTTTACATTTGTTTTAATGATGTTCTAAAACACTAGAGTAGGCACAAAACCAGGCAGACTTCAGTAAAGGATTTTATTCAAAGTTTTCTATTGACTTTTACGCCTCAGAGTCCTGACAAGAAAATGCTTGTTAGCGTAATCCAGGTAACTGTATTTAGCATTAAGTAACAGCAGCANCTAGAGTAGGCACAAAACCAGGCAGACTTCAGTAAAGGATTTTATTCAAAGTTTTCTATTGACTTTTACGCCTCAGAGTCCTGACAAGAAAATGCTTGTTAGCGTAATCCAGGTAACTGTATTTAGCATTAAGTAACAGCAGCAGCTTAAAGCTCAACATTCAGAAAACGAAGATCATGGCATCCGGTCCCATCACTTCATGAGAAATAGATGGGGAAACAGTGTCAGACTTTTATTTTGGGAGGCTCCAAAATCACTGCAGATGGTGACTGGAGCCATGAAATTAAGACGCTTATTCCTTGGAAGAAAACGACCAACCTAGATAGCATATTGAAAAGCAGAGACATTATTTTGCCAACAAATGTCCATCTAGTCAAAGCTATGGTTTTTCCTGTGGTCATGTATGGATGTGAGAGTTGGATTGTGGAGAAAGCTGAGCGCCGAAGAATTGATGCTTTTGAACTGTGGTGTTGGAGAAGACTCTTGAGAGTCCCTTGGACTGCAAGGAGATCCAAGCAGTCCATTCTGAAGATCAGCCCTGGGATTTCTTTGGAAGGAATGATGCTAAAGCTGAAACTCCAGTACTTTGGCCACCTCATGCGAAGAGTTGACTCACTGGAAAAGACTCCGATGCTAGGAGGGATTGGGGGCAGAAGGGGACAACCGAGGTTGAGATGGCTGGATGCCATCACCGACTCAATGGACGTCTGAGTGAACTCCAGAAGTTGGTGATGGACAGGGAGGCCTGGTGTGCTGCGATTCATGGGGTCGCACAGAGCTGGACACGACTGAAGCGACTTAGCAGCAGCGGGTTGGTACTTTACCTCTGAAACTTAAAAACTTTATAATTCGTGAACTTGGGATATTCTAGGCCAATGATGAAAAAATCTGTAAGGTCTTCAAAGGATATGAATCAAAGAGGGAAAGAAACACGGGTGTATTCTTGAATATACAATTAAGCTCTTGGATTTCTACCTCTTAACACTTAACTGTCTTTTTAGAACCTTTGGAAAAAATGAGCCCAAATACAGTATAGATTAAAATCCTACTCCAAGCTACCTGGTCCCTCAGGATAAATATTTATCCACCTATCTCTCCCATGGAAACCTCTGCGTGTTTTCTAGGCCATGATATGCTCAACCTGCGCCACCTATCTGAGCTGTGGGATGAAAAATGACATTATGATGTGTGACAAAGTATTTTAAAAATGACACAGAAAATGTACTATTGTTTCTAAAAGTGAAAAATGTAAAAACCTGTATAAGTTTCTTTGATGATCACAGAAGGGTCTCCTTTATGTGAATTTTGGAGGATATAAGCTAGGATCACAATAAAACCCCAAATTTTCCTGTTTTAATAGGTTCTACAAAGTACTGTTAAAATGCTGAGACAAATTTTTGGGCAAGAACAAAACTGTTTATCAGGCTGGTTTATCAGTAATTTCTCTGAAAAACCCTTTTGATCCTCTATGTGAGTAAAACATCTCTCCAGAATGTAAGAATACTACTGGGCTTTTGTTTCATTTCTTGCACTTTGCTGAATTAACCTCCAAATCTAAATTCACCTTTAAACCATCAAATTCAGCACATACTTATTCTATCTAGAATGCATTTACCAAAAAAAACCCCCAAAACCAAGAAACCCTAGCAAAACAATCAACAATGCTGACATATGGATATGCTAACCATATCCACGCCCTATAAAATCATCAGATGTAATTTGAAGAAGCTTGCAGCAGCCAACATATAAAATGTAACTCTTTCACACCTGAAGTAACAGAAACCACCATAAATTTTTTCCTGTGTTTGAGAGTCTGTAGACTACACAAAGCTAAGAGTACTATATGTTTCTTTCACAAAACAAAATGGTTAACAAATGTCATGTATGATTAAGAATCAAATGAGAAAGTTCATAACATCTCACTTGACCTTAATCAAGATAATTTTATCATAAATATGTAATATTAATCATTAGTTAAACTAGAACTACTCTACACTTCAAGTATAATCATTCACTCCCATTTAGAGTAAACCGGCACAAATCATTAAGTCAGTTAAGAACTAAGTAATTGTTCAAATTTTTATTTTGATGCACAGTATGAGGAATGAACTCTTAAATCAACTGAATTTTATAGAAAATGAAACAGCAAATAAATTAGACCCATGTTAAAATAGAAGGTCAGTTAAAGTCCAAATTTAAGGACATAACAGCCACAGGTAAACTTCAATTCTATATTCTTCTTTCAGGAAGTCAAAGTCTTTCAAACACAACTTTACTATGAACTGGTCCAGAGCTCAACAGCATATGGGAATGCTTAACAGGGGTGGTGATCAGGGACACGTTTCCTGTAAGAATTAAAACAGAGCAATACTGAAAATGAAAAGCATGACTGCAACCGAAGGCCTATATTAAATACAAACGTAGCTAGAGTACTACTTTTATTAAAACCAATTTAAAATGTGTAAAAAGGATGTTTCTATCTCACAGTTAACATCCCTTAATTATTGTATTGTTAAGAGAACAGGAAACATCTGCGGTGTGTGGGTTGCAGGTAGGTACTCAACAGTTCTCAGCTTCTCATGCAAACAATCTACTTACCAAATATATACTCTCCAGAAAATGGTTAGTTTATGTTTCTAGCTTATGCTAGTTAATTTTACAAAATGAGTCAAAGATGGTTCTCTCAGTCAGAAATTGTAAAATGACAAGTCTTTGGGGTTTCTAAATTAAAACTTCTGGGTCACTATTCTAAATGAATGAAAACAAAAAGTTGGTGATGGAGTTGGGTAACTCACTCAAGTATGTCAACAGTACCTTCCACATCTTTAATGCTAAATTTTTATCCTCTGGTAATCATACAGTCAATCAGGAAGGGGGCATGGTAGGGGTACTAGTGAAATTTTTTTACTTCCTAACTGTGGAAACACTGCTTCATGAGGCAAGCACAACAGTTAAGAGAAGCAGAAAAAGCATAAAAACAGATCCAGACTAAACCATATTACGATCATATAGAGATAAACCTTCCAACTTCAGCAGCTTATGGGAGTATGACCAAAGGATGTCAATAAAGAAAATGTTGTCAACCATCTGTCACAAAACACTTGACTAGAAAAATTCATTCCCTGGAGATTAATGAGTATGAAGAGAAGTCCACAGTCCAGTATGTTTGGGAAGCACAACTGAGTTTAAAAAAAATTCATATTTCTTTACTGCAAATTACTCAGACTAATATTTTTAAGACATTTAAACTTCAAAAACAGTGACGCCAGCTCAAACAAGGTACTATGGTTTGTATTTCAAATGTGGTTGAGGGAGCCAAGTTATTACTAAAACTTCTGAGGCAGCTATTGTGACCTTGCACCCCAATCAGAAAATTTTACCTATAGAACTGTTTCCCTTTGCTATCATTCTACTTGAAGACAACGAAAAATGTAGCAGTATTTACCCATCTTTGTTGGCATTGCTTCCAAGAAAATTTTGTCAACTTTTCCTTCCCTTGTTAACTTTCCATTTCAAAATATGAGTGGCTCCTCATTACCCTATTCTCCCAATGCTAGAAGTAAATAGAATCTAGATTTTGTAGCCCAGTCCTTTCCACTCACCACAGTGGGAGATCTGAGTATCATTTTAGCTTTTCTGTCCACATCCAAATCACTATTTTCTACTCTTTCTTTCCTTTAACAGTAAGAGGACAGCTGCCATTCATAGGAGAAATCCAATGAAAGGAGTGCTGCAGGTGCACAAAGAACTTCGTCCACTTGGGACATAATTTCCTAGTAACATTCCTACTTCCTTCCTGTCCTCCTCTTGCTCCCTAGGTTCAACAGCAGCTGCCAGCGGACTGCGCCCCTCTTCTGCACCCATCCCTTCCTCTCCATGAAACTGCTCCCAAATGAACACACTCAATTTTCACAGAAATGACCACACCTCCGCTAGCTACTATCCCACTTCTCTGCTCTCATTCACAGTTAACATTCCCTGAAAAAGCAGACTACATACAATTTCTCCAATTCCTCTTTCCCCAGACTCTACTGAATTTACTTCAACCTTTTGCCCTCTCTATTCCACTGAAACTGCCCATTAAGAACACCAACAACCTCTGCTGCTAAATCCAATTTTTAAGGACAATTTTCAGTCCTTACTTGACCTATTTGCATCATTATGGGAGCTGATTGCTCCTCCTCCCCAAATACATTACTTGGCTGCTACACCCATTTCTCCTACCTCAGGAGCACTCCCCCAACCCAACCTTAGACTTTTGAATTATGGGAAATTTCAAAAGTATATAAAAGTAGAGACTGTACAATGAATCCTCATGTACCCAGTATCCAGTTTAGTAAAATCCTTCTTACTGACCCTTGATGGCTGTTCTAATTCAAACTTATTACTGGAATTTCAAGCACTCAGTCCTTAAAAAAAAAAAACCCTTTCCCTTCTCTAGCTACATTCACTCTTTTGGGAATTCAATTAGTAGTGTGACCTTCTATACTATCACGTACAGGCTGACAACTCCTAAAACTTTAACGATAGTTGAATTTCTTCCCTAAATTACAGGCTCAATGATCCAACTAATTGCCTTCTCAAAGGTTATTATCTCAAATATCCGAAGCTGACAACTCCCATCTTTCCTCCCAAAGCCTTCCTCCACCTCAGTTAAGAGAAACTTCTGTTTTCCACAACAAAAACCTTGAATGACGTGGCCCAGTATTGTTTTGTTACGTTATTTTAGTTGCTGGGAATTTCCATGTTTTATTTCTGAACTAAAAATGTTTAATATTGTCATGTTAAAACATAATTGAAATATTTCTGACAAAATTTAGAATTTTCCCCCACTTCCCATGAAGTGGGAATATGCTTAATGTATTGGAGAAATGTAGCAATTATTAAGGAGCTTTGAATAAAAATCCTTAAGACTGTCCCCTCAAAAGCCCACCCTTGAATTATCAATTCCATTTTCTCACAGACCTTATATCCAACCCATCATCAAATCCTGCCGACTCTACCATCTAAAATAGATTTTATTATCAATCCTCCTTGCCACTTTCACCTCTATCTGCTGGTCCAAGCCACCATCCCCTCCCATTTCCCTGAACTTTCCACTAACAAGAAAAATGAATGGTTTTGGTAACGAATTAGCTACAAACAGTTAATTTAAGTAATTAAAATTATTAACTGAATCTTCAAATGCTAAGATTTTTCTGGTCACCTAATCATTTTTACGAGAATGAGTTTCATCTGAGAAAAGCTGCTGGAGGGATTTCCCTGGCAGTCCAGTGGTTAAGACTCTGCATTTCCACTGCAGGAGGCTTGGGTTCAATCCCCGACTGGGGAACTACAATCTCACATGTTAACGGCCAAAAAAATGGTACTGGAATAGGATGGGGAAACAATGGAAACAGTGACAGACTTATTTTCTTGGGTTCCAAAATCACTGCAGATGGTGACTGCAGCCATGAAATTAAAAGACGCTTGTTCCTTGGACCAAGCTATGACCAACCTAGACAGCATCTAAAAAAACAGAGACATTACTTGGCTGACAAAGGTCCATCTAGTCAAAGCTATGGTTTTATCAATTGTCATGTATGTATGTGAGAGTTGGACTTTAAAGAAATCTGAACGCACAAGAATTGATGCTTCTGAACTGTGGTATTGGAGAAGACTTTTGAAAGTCCTTTGGACTGCCAGACCAAACCAGTCAATCCTAAAGGAAATCAATCCTGAATATTCATTGGAAGGACTGATGCTGAAGCTGAAAACGCCAATACTTTGACCACCTGACGTGAAGAACTGACTCATTGAAAAAGACCCTGACGCTGGGAAAGACTGAAGCCAGAAGGGGACGACAGAGGAAAAGATGGTTGGACGGCATCACCAACTCAATGGACATGAGTCTGAGCAAGCTCTGGGAGTTGGTGATGGACAGGAAAGCCTGGCATGCTGCTGTCCATGGGGTCGCAAAGAGTCAGGCACGACTGAGCTGGAATAGGAACGTGTAAGGATGTGCTGAAGAATATATATATAGAGAGAAGTGTACCTAGACATAAAATGCCTTGAGCCAACTCATCCTGGTAAACAGACATCATTTCTTACTATCACCTCCCCACCCATAAGCTCTCTGGTTTTAGACTTTCCCAAGCCTGCTCTTTTGTGTCCTTTCAATCTTGAGGGCTACCCTCTGTTACCCCATACCCTTCTCCCCACTAAGCATTTCTGGCTTATTTTAAATAACTTGCAAAATACTGCTATCTAGACAAAATGGCTCCACTTCCCATCAACTATAACAAAAATATAGCTGTTGTTTCCATGTTAATTTTTCCTAAGAGATGTTTTTTAAAGTGTTACAGTACCTTGGTGCTGCCTTGATGATATTGTCCACACGCAGAATCACCTCTGCTGCTTCAGCTGCACTTAAAAGAACCTGTCGCTTCACTTGGAAACTTTCTGTTATACCCAGTATCGACATATCTCCAATGGTACCTTCCTTCATATCTGAAAAACATTCACTAGGTAAACAACTAGTCTTAACTAAAGTATCAAAACATATCTAATAACAGAACACATTAATAAAATTAAACCTGACTTGTAAAAAAAAATAAAACTACAAAGCCAACTATTCAATTTAATTAGAGTATTCTCATCAGACTATATCACTCAAGGAAAACCTTTCAGAAAATTAAAAGATCAACTACTGATCATGTGTATTAATGAAGGGTAACTATGTCAAATAATAGAAAATTTATATGTAACACATCACCTATCTTTACCTATAAAACTGAAGAAAATTTGTTCATCACTGACTACACCATGGAGTCTAAAGAACTGAAGGAGAACTTAAGTCACCTACTTTTATTAGACTCCCCCTTCATCTTCTATAAGATTATTCATTAACTCTCTTTTGTAAAGTAACAGGATTATCTACCCTTAAAAATATTCCTTTTATGTCCTAGACCATTTTATTGGGAAAATTTTCAATCTGAAGTTAAGTCTTTTTTAGGCCACTTTTCCCCCTGGTGGCTCAGTAGTAAAGAATCTGCCTGCCAATGTAGGAGACATGGGTTTGATCCCTGGCTTGGAAGATCCCCTGGAGAAGATAATGGCAACCCACTCCAGTCTTCTTGCCCAAGAAATCCCATGGACAGAGGAGCCTGATGAGCTACAGTCCATAGGGTCAAAAAGCGTCAGACACAACATCGCAACTAAACAACAACATAACGGTTATGAAGGCAAGGGTCACAGGAATCTTGTACACGGTTGCTATAAAAATGCACATTAAAAAAAGAACTTGGTAAAGAGCTACTCTTAAGAACTCCCCCAAGATTCTCATTAACTTCTTACCCAGTCCGGCAGTGGCTCTGCCTTCACTATGGGCAGCTCGGAGCTGTGCCACCAGGTCCGCACTGTCATAGCCCGCATTGTCAGCTATGATAGTTGGCAACTACAAAGGGAAGAGGACATATAACTATCTACTCTACCAACGGAAAGTTCATTTAGCAACCAGAAGAAAAGTTTTCTAAAACTGTACATTTAGAAATAATGCAAAATGTGTTTCCTCTTAATTACTGCTCATAAAGAGGTTTATAAACTCTAAAATCAAACTTAAGCAGTGTGAACCACTCTTTAAAGCCAAGAAAGGAAACATGTTCTGTCCAAGATAAAAGAATATATTCATTTAAAAACCATCAATACCTACAAAATTTAAATTCAGGGCTCCCTTTTTCATTAACTAACCATTCTCAGTGCTTTAGCATAAGACTCCATTGCAACAGCTTCTTTGCCTGGTGTTCTACTGGCAAGCTGTGTCACGGCATGAGCCATCAGCATCTCAGAACAGCCTACAGATTAAAATTCCAAGAACAGAAATCATTACACCCAGCTGCCTCCAAGACACTAAATAAGACTTCCTTTAAGATCTATTAAAAATAAAGTGCACAGGCAATACGAAGTAAGAAGCATTAAAAGTCAAAAGCCACTACTACACTTCAATAAATAAAATATGTTCAATATTTTTCAAATGCTTACCTCCTCCATAAACTGTTCTAGAATCTTTCACAGTTTGGGCAAGAACACAAAGAGCATCATGCAAAGATCTTTCCGCTTCATCTAAAATTTGTTGAGTGGCACCACGCAGAACAATGGTGCAAGCCTCACCTAAAATTAAAAAAGAAAATAATGTTTCCATGTCACAGTGAACTCAAGCTGTAAAACATAAATATTTGCCTATTATTTAGGTTATATTATCTGGTTTTGAAAGCTAGTATGTCTTTTATTGCTGCACATTCTCTTCACTAACAATCTACATTCCTAGCAGTTCTAAATTATCTACAACAGTTATAATGAATATGCATTGCTCACAAAGACAAGGTTAACAGGCTGCCCTCAAGAGACTGAAATTAGCATATACCATGTTTTCTAAGAATTAAGACATATATTCTAGTTAACTATAGTAACTGTTTCTTTCACTTCAACAGAGCCTACAAAAAGTTTAGGAACCTAAACCATAATCTACACAAGCACTCACCAAGGGCCACCCCGGAAAAGTGAATGAGTTTGTCTTCTCCAATCATGACTTCCTCAATAAGTTTGCAACTTCCAAGCTTCACTAGTTCTGGATGGTCAAAGGTAGAGGCAATTTCACCACCTATAAACAAAAATATTAATTAAATGCACAATAGGTTTGAAATTTCTGCTTTCTTACAAGCAAAAATGAATAGAAAACATATTAAGTTGACTGCTTACTATATGCCAAGCACTGTGAAGCACTTATACAAACTAAATTATTTAATCTTCACAACAACCCTAAGAAGACAGGCTTCATTTATCACTCCATTTAGAAATGGTTAAGACTGAGGCAAGGAAATGTTTCGTTTTCACCTAAGGTTACATAGTTCAAACAAATACGAAACTGAAATTCAAATACAAGCAATACAGGCTTCAGGCTTCTATGCACGTTATATAATTCCACCTTAACTGAGATTTTGACATTTCCCTTTAAGGCTGAAATTCAGTCTAGAAGACTAGTATTCTATGATCTAGTATCACCAAATATGAAAATATTTGGCTAATATTATATCAACAGGTCACTGACATTAAGAACTGCTTCAAATAGTGAGCACTTGATATCTGTGAATTATTACAATAACTGAGTTGTCAGAAAGCTCCTGTAATATAAGGCCTAGAGAAGGGGGAAATGTATACTGAGGATTTCCAGAGCAAACTTAATGAGAAGGCAAAAAAGCAAATTCATTTTCTTCCTTAGTTCTTCCTTTAATTCCTATCTTCCCTCCACCTTCCATGCTCTAAACATTTCCTTTCCTGGTTCTTAATTATGCTAAAGTTAGGTTTCCATTTTAAAATCCTTTTCTCAGACTTCCCTGGTGATCCAGTGATGAAGACTCTGCACTTCCACTTAAGGGAGCACGGGTTTGATTCATGGTCTGGAAACTAAAATTTCACTTGCTGGTGAGGCAGCCAATAAAGTAAATAAATCAAACAGAACACTTTTCTCTACCTCTTTACTGTCTCTCTTAATAAATACCGTCAATCATCAACTCAACCCCTTTTCCTACACCTTACCGATAAATCGGCTAAATAATTCATGCTTTATTTCTATTGTACAATTAACTTTATAACAAGGACTCTGGTCTTCCCAACTCTACTAATTTATACTCACTTGTATAGCTGAAGCTCTTATTTTTGGTTGGCAAATTCCAGAGACAGTTCTAGGTTCTAGACGTGAGACTCATATGCCCCAAATGAGACCAATTTGGCTTATGAGAATTGTCACTGATCCTACATTCACTCACTCATGTACACCTGCTTACAAAATATTTAAAGACCATTTGCAAGACCCAATTTCACACATCTTGACGACAGATGAGTTTACTAAGGTTGGGAGCCAAGATGGAGTCTACCTCACAGCCATACAGCTGGTATTCTTGAAGCAGTAAATCTTCTGAATGTATGTGGCAATTTAACATTATCAAGTTCTTGTGATAACAACTTATACCATGAATGTGCTATCATTCACATTTCTTATATCTTTAATTTTGCTGCATTAAGGAAGTAATTAATATGAGCATCATAAGATTTATCACCTTAAGTATCAAATATGCAATAACTTCTAAAGCAGGTAAACCCAACTCCAAGTAAAACATCTCTTTTTAGGTCAGAAAACTATGCTTCTCAAATTATTGAAAATAGCTTAAGACGTTATTTTGAAGTAAGTCCAATCCTACCATCTACTTAGTATAATTTCGTCTAATACAAACAGCAGTTCCAAACTGAATGTGGTGTTCCTAGTGGCTTTACATCTAAATCCCATTCTTGGAATTCTCACTGCCAGATCACAAACCAAGTTTCCAATCTATTCATTGTCAAGCTCTTGAAACAGGATAAATGTTGTTGTACTTAGTTTTCAAGTGCTACTTAGCAGTTACTCCTACTAAAAAAGTGAATACCTGCACTGTATGTCATTTTGATGTAGACATATCTGTAAATGCACTTTTTAGTCTACACTGTGACTGTAAAACCCATACCTGTATTGAATGATACTGGAGTAAACTAACTTTTCATCATACACTCCTGGACTGTTTCACACTTACTCAACATAAATTTTTAAAAATTAACAAAAGCAGTGTTTAAGTATTTGACCCACTGTCTGGCATATAGTTAAATGTTCAGTAGAGTTCTATTCACCAGGCACACAGAGTGAACAGAGAGTACCACACCAGGCACAAAGTGAATACTACTCACTTAGCACTAGAATTAAATGAATAAGTAAAACTTAAGACTCCTTTTTTTAAGCTTCAGTTTATTCAGACTATGTTTTGAATAGTGGTCCTGTGTGTTTGTGAGAAAAAGATATAGTACCTTTAAAACAACACAGCAAAAACAAACCTAAATCTACAGTGAGGCTGGCATTTGATATGTTAAAAATTAATGTAACTAAAGGTATCAAAGATTCCGAATAGCTGTTTAGATTCTAGGCACCTTAAGGTACCCTTTTCAGGTATTTTCTTTGTACTTTTAGAAATGAGCTACATTTAGAAATTGAGCTAATTCTCAATAAATCCAAGAGTGATTATCTGTTAGAAGTTAATGTCTTTTTTTCATACCTGTAACTAGAGCGAGGCGTTCCACGCCTGCAAAATCTGCATGCTCAATAGCCATAACACCAGCAGCACCAAAGAGTTGTTCAGGATAATTATAAATTAGTTGCCTATAAATAAAAATATGAAAAAACACTTCAAAATTGTTACTTCACAGGATAAAATACATTAGACTAAGAAAAACATGAAAACATTTTTACCTCGCCAGCAAGCAAAGAAATGCAAATCAGAAAACTGCTATAATCGATAGAGAAAAGATTTCATAAAGTATATTAAATGATTTAGTAAGGTAACTGCCTTGCTGTATAATCTTATTTATATTTTGGGGAAAAAAACCACTTCCTAAATAACAAACAACTAAATTCTATAAGAATTTTCTTAAATCGTTCCAGAAAAACAAGGTCCTTTCTTGGATCATTATATTGTTAGCACAAATACAAACAGACCTGTTAATAAAGCAATTTATCCCATGCTTAAGAATACGTTCAACTTTCTCCTTCATTTTTTCCTTTTCTGCGTGTTCTATTTCAGCAACCTTTGCTGTAGAATCAACTCTCACCCGGGAACCAAATATCTAAAGCAAAGGAAAGCATAAAAAATAACATCACTTTCCTTAAGTTTCATTGCATACTTAAAACTTTTTAATGCAAATACAACAAAACCATGTGCACTCTGAATGCACACATACAATATAAATACATACTCATATATACTCACACACACACATATATATATATCAAGTGCAACTGATTCCCAACCCAAGTTTACAGCAACTAATAATCAGATATCAGGAAATGTAATTAATGTACCTTAATTTTGTCTGTATCCATACCAGTATTTGCAATAAGAATTTTAGCATTTTCAATTCGTTTTGGTTGATTTACACCAATTTTTTTATCCAACAGAAAGCCTGTTAAAACAGAATTTTATTAAATACTTCAAGGCTGTATTAATCAATCTTTTAAAGTAATATGCTTTATCAAATTACTCTTTCAAAGAATGCATTTCTAGTCCAATTCATCAAGCTCCTAGAACCTAAACTGCATTCCACACCAGTGACAATAAAAATTTAGCACATCATTTAAAAAGTAACATGCAAAAAAAGAAAACATGAGGCACAGTAGAAATCTGAAAACTAAACAGACTTCAATTTTTGTACAACTTATATACTTCATAAAAATGAGCTAATTTAAAAAAAAGTTATTTTTGAATCTTTTATCTCAGATACGTACTATATTTGCAAGTGTGTGAGCTGCAATGCAAAGTTATTAATCCACTTTCATTATCTTAAAACCAAAACAAAACAAGCTCTTAAGATTCAGATAAAGACTACTGAACTTTTTAAAAAACTGAGGCTGTAATAACATGAAACACCATGAAGAGCAGTCAGACAAACCTGTCCCCCTTGTGCTCATGCTGCTTATGGGCTACGCATACAAGCTTGGACCAAACTTCCAACCCTAACTACTCATCTATAAACAGGAATATCAACAGTAGCAGAGATGTCATTACTAGCCAAGGGGCCTGAAATGAGCATACGAATTGAGTACTGTGTATCTCTCCAGGCTTCCTTTAGATACATCTTTTATCTTTTAATTCATATATCACACCTTGGGTTTTCTGCTCTATTCAGCTGAACTTAATTCTCACTCAATGGATCAACATCATGATAAAGTAATGAGATTTTGAGTACAATTCCTATTAGAATGCCTGGCACAGAGCAGACATTCAATGGTCACTATTCTTGCCTTAATTCTTTCTCTACCACCAAATTCTATTAGAAATGCTATACACCCCTTGTCTATAAATTCAACCTAGAGTATTTTCAGAACTGTTACACCTGTGAAAGATAGACAACATGAATTTCTGCAACAAAACTCAGACTCCAAATTACTGACTAGTAAAGCAGAAACTATAAAGCATAATTTATTCCTTTTTTCCCCCTTCTCTACAGAATGCCTACACTTTCTACAGGTCCCTTTGTGAAGTAAATGCACTGTGAACATACTCTAAGAACAAAACATACGATTATTAATTACACAGCATAAAAATACTAAGACATTTATCACTCCTCAAGAACACCAGAAACTGTATCTTCAACATCTGTCAACCAATTAACATGACCTACCCAGACCCTTCCTAGAGAACATTTGCAATCCTAGAAAAAATACCATCTGACTATAGCTGACTTTAAGAAAACTAAGTCTCTTTTATTAGAAATGGCAACTTACTTCATAGTATAAACTCAAACCTAGAGGTTATCAAAGAAATGCTGGGATAGTTATGAGTAGGTCAAGTACACTGTCAATATAGCAAGTGGATTAAGATGACAAAAACCACTGCAACATGATATATTCCCTTAAAGTCAAGTTTTCTTACTTTGTAAAGTGTCGCTATGCTATGCTATGCTAAGTCACTTCAGTCGTGTCATTAGTCCTGACTAAATAAATGAGGATTCACTCAGTATTTAGCTTTCAACACGTCTTTTCCCATATACAATATATACATACCTTCATCTAAATAGGAATCTGCCAGACTTCCTCCTAGCTTTTTGATGACATGAATTGCCTCCAGGTTACCAGAGCCTTTTAGTCTGAGAACAGCTTCCACAGCTAATTTAGTAAAGTGGTCTTTATGATGAGTAAGAAGTTTTGAGGATAGCGTTGTTCCTGCAATGTTCATTAAATCTTGACGGAACTTAACTTCATCAGAACTAAAATACAAACAACAAAAAAAACCAAGCAAAAAAACTCATGCCAGGTCTTAAAATGCTTCTCCAAAGTTATCAACCTTATTTTACTTCTTCAAAATTTATCCAAATAGTGTTTGCCAATAGATACTGTTACTTCAACTGTCAGGGTTCTTTTTTTTTTTTTCCAGACAGGGTTCTTTAGTCACAGAAAAAAATTAAACCTTATCAGTAATCAAGAAATACAAACAAACATACTATTTTCCCCACCAAGCTGACTACCAAAGCAGAGACACAAGCAGACAAAAATTTCAAGAACATGGGGAAAGAGACAGTTATACAGCCAGTGGATCTGTAAATTAATGATTTTTTTCTAGAGAACTACTTGTAAGGTAAACAAAGGACCCAGAAATTATACTCCATTTTTAAGTAATGACTTTGTCACAAGATTATAAAATAAAAAATTGTCAAAACTCAAAATCTCCAATTAGATAAGTAAATCACAGCTGCCACATAATCAAATGTATATACCTCTATTAAAATTAATAAAGTACACTAACACCTAAAAATTGTGCTTGCTATTCAACTAGGTTAAAGAGGCTAAAAAATCCTCTATATAATGATACTACTTTATTGTGATTATATATGCAATAAGCCAGAACCCCAAATTTTAACTTTAGTGACTACCTCTGGTGAGTAATGTGGAGCTTTTCTAGTTGCTGTTGAGGCAGGATGAGGTAACACAACCATGTCCATGTGTGCTTTCCACTGCTCTCTAGACTTCCTGAACTAAGTATATTTTGAAAAGAATATTAAACGTTTAATACAGTAGTACTGTGGTATACCAACCCATGGTCGACTGCAGAATTCAACAGAGCCTGTCTTGCTGCCTTTGTGGCTTCTCTCCAACCCGCAATAATGGTCTGTGGATGTATCTTTTTTGCAATTAAGGATTCTGCTTCCTATTAATAATAAATAGTGGACACGTCAATAGCAAATTTGTAATAAGAAAGAATCTGATTACTTATGACACTCAATACCAGAGTAGGAAAAAATATCCAGTGAGATGAAGTTGAAGTTACTCAGATATTCTTACCCTTAGCAATTCTGCTGCGAGAACAGTAACAGATGTAGTGCCATCACCAACTTCATCATCTTGAACCCTTGACATATCTAGCGGGAAAAAGCTAGTTAATAACTCACTTATATGTGATTCTGCTTTTTAAATTATTAATACTTCTTGGTACCTTATCTAAATCTCCAAACATACTCACTACCAGTCTAAATCTTACTTATCTAGGTGTCCTCACCTAAAAAATTCTTTGGAACTCTTCAGTCTGAAATACAGCAGTTTCACCATCAATAAGTACATCACATTCCAAGATTCTATTAAAAAAATTTTACTGAAGTATAGTTAACTTAAAATGTTAATTTTTATTATACAACAAAGTGATTCAGTTGTACATATATTCTTTTTCATATTATTTTCAGTTACAGCTTATCACAGGATACTGAATATAGTTCCCTGGGCCAAATATTAGGGCCTTCTTGTTTATCCACTCTATATACAATATAGTTTGCATCTGCTAATCCCAAACTCCCAATCCTTCCTTCTCTCACCTCTCCCTTCCCTCCTGGCAACCACAAGTTTGTCTGTGTATCTAAGTCTGTTCTCATTTCACAGATATGTTCATTTCTGTCATAGCCCACAAATAAATGATATCATATGATATTTGTCCTTCTCTAACCTACTTAACTTAGTTTGATAAGCTCTAGGTTCATCCATTTTGCTGCAAATGGCATTATTTCATTCTTTTTATGGTTGAGTAATATTCCATCATGTATATGTACCACATCTAGGAGTTTGTATTTTAATAATTGATAATTATCAATAAAAAAGTAGACCTCAATTAATCAAAAGGGCAGACAGTCAACACAGTCTGTTTAAAAAGTGTTTCCAAATGTTAACAAATGTCATCCTAAGACTCACCAACTAAAACTTTAGCAGCTGGGTTGTCCACACCAATGTTTTTTAAAATAGTTGCACCATCATTGGTTACCATAAGAGATGCATCTCGTCCACTGCTTAAGAGAATTTTGTCCTAAAAGGAACATATTTGCTTCAGGTTAAGACGGAAGTACATCTGGAATGATGTATGGATTAATCGATAATCTCAGACTGCTAATGTGTAAATACTCTGAAGGGTTATATGGCAGACTCCAAATTGTTTCACTGTATATACCCGCTCCCGAAGCAAACCTTGATGTCCTACCCTTCTCTAGTCCTAGAGACACGACAAGAGACAGACATTAACAAGGCTGTTTGAATACTGTAAGAGAAAAACTAAGTGTACCTCACAATACAATAATAAATACAAATAATAAAATAAGCAAGATGCAGAAGAGTATTTGACAGAGCAGAGGGAGTATATCTAATTATACTGAAAAAAAAAAAAACAAACCTAAAAAAAACGGAAGCTACAGAAAAAGTACACACCAATTCTATTTTTGATGAGACAAAACGACGTCATGAGGAGAATATATAAATATCTTATAATTCATAAGATACCTGTACATCCAAATAAAAATAAAGAGAGCCATTAGATTTATATTCAAAAGATATCAGTGGTTATCACTGGGGAAGGGAGTGGCATTAGGGATAGTGATCAGAAGGAGGCCTTAGTCCTAGGGATATGGTCTTGATTTTCAGTAAAGACAATGTACCTATGTCTGAATTTTTATAATTAACAGTTAAGTTTTAAATATGAAAAAGCACCCACGGGCTCTAAAATGACAGTAAAATACTAAAATTCCCTGTTTTTCTTACCATGCCCTTGGGTCCCAACGTGCTCTTTACCAAGTCTCCAATAGCAATGGCACCAATAAAAGAAGACTGGAATAAAAATCAGAGATGACCAAAATAAACTTCAGTCTTAAAATCGTAAAACAAAAAACCACTTTTCTATCTTTGTAAGAACAAGGAAAAGGCTTACCAGGCGAGCTGTCTCTGCTCTCTCTTCATCAGCTCCAGCCTTGAAGATATTAACAGGTGCAAGGGAAAGGGACGCCTAGAATTGAAAACCAAGAATCAGTCTGAATACCAGTATTCTTTAACATACATACTTATATGAGTTTCACTAGACTTAGAAGTAGATACCTAAGAGAACATGAATTTAAAGAAGAATGTTCCCTTTTAAACAAATGAAGCACTCCATGATTAGGTAGTCATTTATTTAAAGTCAGGGAGCGACTTAGGTGACACTCCTTTTTTGGATATCTTAAGCGCTCCGCGAAAAATATTCTACACCGAAGATACGGACTCTTAAGTATGGCAGGACCAAAGACCGCAAAAAGGATTTTAAACTAAAAATAAGGCTGCCGCCAGGAGGGGGAGGGAGCGCGGCAGCCTCGCTTCCATCACCGCCCTCGGCCGCTCCAGACTCCGCCCTGAGAGGGAGGGAGGGGCCCGGCTCGCCGACCCGCCCGGTGCACTAGAAATTTCTTAGCGTTAGTCCTAGGTTTCGAGGTTCTGGGCCTATCCAGAGACCGAGTCAGAACAAATGCCCGCTTTCAGGCCCACCCTTCCTCCTGGCTCACAGGGAGGGCCTCACTCGCGGGCCCGTGGCAGACCACACGCCGCGGCCTGCGCCATGTGCGGCGGACCCGGGGTACAGGCACAGCGACGCTGAGATACAGATGGGGCAGCGGGCGGCGGGGGACAGCAGAGGGCGGCGGGGGACAGCGGGTCTCGGGCAGGGCCTATGGGGCGAGACTCACCATGGTTCCGAGGAGTTCAGCACACACGCTACCCCTCACAGCTCGTGCCCGTGACCAGAGGGAAGAGAGGCCGGAAGTGACGCCACACGCTCTGCCGCAAGGGGGCGGAGCCTCGCCAGGCGCGCTTCACGTCCCGGCACCGCCCTCACGGGGATGGGAGGGGGCAGCGGTTTGAGGGTCGGAAAGACTGCCCGTCACACTGGAGAGGCGGGGCCTTGACTGGGGCCTTGCTTTCTGCGTTGGCACCTACTGGAAAACAGGAAGGGGAGGGCTGGACATCTTGCCTGCGGCCCAGAGGTTTGAGGGTAAAACCCGCAAAGATGGAAAAAAAGTTGCGTTGTGGAGGTTGCTATAGCAACGGAATTTTTTCTCGCAGGTTTTCTCCTAAATTTAACCTTTAAAAAAATGTTGCCTTAAGGTACTGCATATACAGAGTTTAAAGCGATATATACCAATGTAATAGGGGCCGGACAGGCATGTGTCTGTTAACCATAGGTGTCTCTCTCTCTCTCCCACCTCATCCTCTGTATAAATGGAGCCTGAACTAGGACTGAGGGAAGATGGCCTTTTGAGATACTAATCTGTCATCTTCTTGGTCGGCTAGCTTCCCAATTAAAGTCATTATTCTTTGCCTGAACAACTCATCTCCTGATTTATTGGCCTGTTGTGCAGCCACTCCAGTGTTCTTGCCTGGAGAATCCCAGGGACAGGGGAACCTGGTGGGCTGCCGTCTATCGGGTCGCACAGAGTCGGACACGACTGAAGCGACTCAGCAGCAGCAGCAGCAGCAAACAGAGTGAACCTGGGCTGGTAAATTTTGGCAATGCCAGCCAGGAACCTTGTTTGTTGTGGCCAGCTGGCTCCAGGTTGGGAATTTTTTAGGTTAGGCCCTAGCAGCTTCCTGAACCACTCTTGCTGAGGATTTTGCCTTCAAAATTCTCTGAAGTATTACCAGCTGCCCCTGTGCTTGGCAGTTGGAGGAAAGAATCCACATTTGGGAAAGGACTTCTCAGGTGGCACTAGTGGTAAAGAAGCCACCTGCTAATGACCGTAGACCTAAAAGTCGTGGGTTTGATCCCTGGGTCGAGAAGCTATCCTGGAAAAGGAAATGGCACCCCATTCCAGGACTCTTGCCTGGAAAATCCCATGGACAGAGGAGCCTGGCGGGCTACAGTCCATGGGGTCGCAAAGAGTCGGACATGACTGAGCAACTGAGCACACACAAGCTCCATATAGTAAGTTGTAAGTTGCTCTGCTGTGTAAAACTGGTTGTTTTGCATGTGGTTGGGGGTACCCTGTTGCACAGCAGGATTGTTGTTGGACTCATAGATTTGTGAACAAGTTTGTTTGCATTCATTCATGATGGAATCCGTTTGGACTTTTGGTATTGAAATTTACTTGTGGTTTTTTGCTTTGTTGTTCTTGAACTTATAAACATGGGAAATACTCTTTCCCTCAGGAAATCCATTTGGGGCATATCTTAAATAAATGTACAAAATATAGCTGTGGGTCTGTAACATTGTAGTAGTGTGTCGTCCCATTATATGTTAGGATCAGGTGAGCGATGGCCCTTGAATGGCTCACTTAATTATTATAAGATCTCGCAATTAGTTATTTTGTGAAAGAGCAAGTAAAAATGAAGAGAGTCCGTATGTAGAAGCATTTATGCTTTTGAATCAGGAGGACACGGCATCAGATGGCTGCTGCTTTATTGTACAGCAGTCTAAAAAGAAACCAAGTGCAAACCTATTCTATAAGACAGAGAGAAAATGAGAGTGAGAATGTTATTTCAAAACTTAAACCCCCCTCCAGCCAACCCATCTCTCCCACTGGCCAAGCCAGCTATACCAACACAGCCCATGTCACCAGCATATTCACCTGCTGCTGTTTCCCCTGCTTGTGGGGATCAATTAGAAGTTTCTACCTTAAGCCCTGGGACACAGGACAGACCGTGGTTTGGTCTAAGACCTTATCAGTTCAGTTCAGTCGCTCAGTCGTGTCCGACTCTTTGCGACCCCATGAATTGCAGCACACCAGGCCTCCCTGTTCATCACCATCTCTTGGAGTTCACTCAGACTCATGTCCATCGAGTCTGTGATGCCATCCAGCCATCTCATCCTCGGTCGTCCCCTTCTCCTCCTGCCC